>JRUC01000504.1:0-18204 GCA_000806385.1 Leptographium procerum
GGGTGTGGGGGGGACGGTTTGTCAGATCATCAGATAACAAAAGTCCCGTAATTCATGCTCGACACGGCCTGTGATTTGTCAATGAGCTGTAAGACCCCATTGAGTTTGTCGGCTGCCTGCTCGTAATCTACCCGAGCGCCGTCCGATGGCGGACCTGTAATGTAAAAGGAGAATAGTAGAACCGGTAGACTAAACCTAAATGATCTAGCCCTGCCCTCGGTGCTTGTTCTCGGCGGTTGCTAAAGACCGACTTGGGGTGGGTGAGATGACGCATACTTTGTAATTTCGATTCAGCAAGAGAGCAAGCTGGGGTTCGAGGAGACGCTACCTGCTGCATAAGCTCGCAGCTAGAGAAGCCGTCTGCTCGGTGATAAGAACGGCTCTCGCATGAAGCTGAGGAGGAAGATTGACTCATTACTTTGCTGGGGAGAAACTGGCTCAAAGACGTGGCCCAGGTGAAAGATGCCGAGTACGATTACTCGTAGATGTATCGTAGTCTTTGAGTTGAAGGTGAGATACTAATCTGTAAATCTTGCAAGGTAGCATTGCCCACTAATAAGGTTACGAATAGGTGTACCCTGATGTAAAAAATGATATACCCTTCGGCATGGGATTCCTTCCTCCAGTATGGGGTTTCTCCTTTCGGCATGAAATGAGTTCCAAGTACGAGTACGAGAAATGATGTGAAAGCGGAGAAGACAGCTCACTTTTTCCTTTTGACAGACGCAACATCAATCAACGCGCTGGAGGTTAAAGCAAGAATGCTTGGCAGGGACGGTGGAGCTGGCAACATCCGCATTGAGCATACGTCGTACTGTGCCCTTCGGAGAATGTCTTCGTTAAGTGGATTCTCTGTAGGAGTACTGCACGTGCTACAGCTTTATCGGAGAGAAAAGCACGTCACGATATTTAGTCCCCCCGTGATCCAAAGCAGAAGAAGCAGCAAGAGAGGGGAAGGCGGGCTCCCTCCAAGAACAGTGAGCCCACTCGGGCACTGCTGTGTCTTCGGCCAATGACGCAGGTGGACATGGGAAAAGCCGATTGTGACAAACTCGAGGACTTAGGACTAGCGATCCATCGTGATCTAAGGCGATTGACGAGGTCACCAGGAATCAGCACCGGGGAGCGATCCATGACGATCCAAGAAGAGATGGAGGAAGGATTAAGTGTATGAGGCTGCGATCTCTACAACCTAGATAACTATATATCCTTTTTACCGCCCTTCAGCATTAATCCAAGTATTACTCTTAGTACATCCTAGCAGATCTTTGCTCTCCCATTTTAGATGAAAACCCGCTTTTGGGCAAGGCATGTAACAATGCTCGACTGCGCCAGTCTTCGCTCGCCGAGAGGGGTGATTAGTCATCAAATGTAACTTTGCCCCACATCCTTCATGCAGCCTTGGAGGAAGTGGCGGCCCAACGTGGCTGCCGTGGTTGCCCCAGCAAAGACGCTAGATGCAAAACAGGAAGAAAATAAATGCAGGTCAGGCACATACGAGTACACAAAATATCCCCGGTAGTGCCAAAGCGATAAAACAGATAGGAGAAGCGGACCCAGAGAGACGCTCTTCAACACGACACGACAAACACGACACGACAAACGACAAAGTGATAGCTGCTAATAGGAACACGCCAGCAAGCCTCTGCCCACAATTCGAGGAGAGGACATTCCAGAGTTCTGTTTCCTCCCACTTTCATTTAGCTGCATTACTTTGCTTTTTTGTTTCTCTTTCTTTTCTCTCGTCTCATTCTTCTCTCGTTTTCACATACTGCACAAGACGTCACATCAGTCTTGCTTCGGCATTCCATTCGAACTCCGAAAACGATTCACCGATCCTTACCACGACTCGACTTACCGGCTAACTCACACCGCTCGAGAGGAGCTCCGGTCGCCATCATGCCGCCGACGGACCCGGGCGCGTCGTCCATTGCCGTGGCAGTTCGTGTACGGCCATTCACAATCCGTGAGGCAGCACAGCTGTAAGCTATATTCGGCACACACAAAACACATGAAGAGCATGACTGATGACGTGGGACGGCAGACAAAGAATAGATGAGGGAACCCTCTTCCTCGGAGATGGCTCGATGGCCGCTGCTCCGACCCCGAAACTAAACCAGAGGGGACTACGGTCTGTGATCAAGGTCGTCGATGACCGTTGCCTGTAAGAGCTTCTCCACGTTAGCTTGTGAGCTTGCAAAGTGTCCTTGCCTCGCCTCGCTGACTCTTCCTCCCTCTCTCGCCCCTAGAGTGTTTGATCCTCCCGAGGACAACCCGGTGCAGAAGTTTTCCCGATCGGTGGTCCCGATGGGCAAGAAGGTCAAAGACCAAGTATTCGCGTTCGACCGCATCTTCGATGACAATGCGACACAAGCCGACGTATACGAGGGCACGACAAAGGGCCTTCTGGATAGCGTCCTGGACGGCTACAACGCCACCGTATTCGCCTATGGTGCCACGGGATGCGGCAAGACACACACGATCACGGGTACGGCACAACATCCGGGAATCATTTTCCTGACAATGCAGGAGCTGTTTGAAAAGATGGCGGAGCGCAGCGATGAGAAGGTGACGGAGCTGACGCTGTCGTACCTGGAAATCTACAACGAGACTATTCGCGATCTGCTGGTGCCGGGGGGCAGCAAGCAGGGCCTGATGCTGCGGGAAGACACGAACCACGCGGTGACGGTGGCGGGGCTGAGCAGCCACCGGCCGCACAACGTGCAGGATGTGATGGACATGATTGTGCAGGGCAACGAGTTCCGGACGGTGTCGCCGACGGAGGCGAACGCGGTGTCGTCACGGTCGCACGCCGTGCTGCAGATCAACGTAGCGCAGAAGGACCGGAATGCGAACGTCAACGAGCCCCACACGATGGCAACGCTGAGCATCATCGACCTGGCGGGCAGCGAGCGGGCGAGCGCGACGAAGAACCGGGGCGAGCGGCTGCTGGAGGGCGCGAACATCAACAAGTCGCTCCTAGCGCTGGGCGGCTGCATCAACGCGCTGTGCGACCCGCGCAAGAAGAACCACGTGCCGTACCGGAACAGCAAGCTGACGCGGCTGCTCAAGTTCTCGCTGGGCGGCAACTGCAAGACGGTGATGATTGTGTGTGTCAGCCCGTCCAGCGCGCACTTTGACGAGACGCAGAACACGTTGCGGTATGCCAACCGGGCCAAGAACATCCAGACCAAGGTGACGCGGAACGTGTTCAACGTCAACCGGCACGTCAAGGACTTTCTGGTCAAGATCGACGAGCAGATGGCGCTGATCAACGAGCTGAAGGCGCAGCAGAAGGACGCGGAGCGCACGTACGCGGCCAAGGCGCGGCGACAGCTGGACAAGCGCGACGCCACGACGCGCGAGGGGATCCAGCGGATCCGGGTGGCCTACGACAACGCGGCGGGCGAGCGGCAGCAGAAGGTGACGGACATGCGCAAGCTGCGGTGCATCGAGCGGCGGATCGGTACGCTGTCGGCGTGGCTGGCGGCCTTTGAAGCGGTTGAGGAGGGTGGTGGTGGTGGTATCGGCGGCGAAGACAACAACAACAACAACAACAACAACAAAAACGGTAACGGTAACGAGGAAAATGGGCCGGTATGCATGCCGGAGTCGCTGGTGCCGCTACACAAGACGGCACGCGGTATCCTGGCGGAGCTGGAGCACAGCCGACACCACCTGCACCAGAAGATTGAACGGTGCAACTGGGAGCGAGCGGTGGACTCGGCTCTTCAGCATAGCATAGGGCAGGTGAAGGCGGCGGTGGCGGACAGCGCGGTGGCGGACGCGGCGGAGCCGACTGCAACGCTGACACGCGAGGCAGAGCTGCTCAAGGCGCAGTTCGGCCGCGAGGCGCAGGCGGAGGTGCTGGAGCAGGAGAGGAAGACGGCGACAGGCGAAGCAGTGATGCAAGGCCTGCTGGCAGCCCAGTTCCGGATGCTGGCAACGCTGTCGGAGACGCTGGAAATGGACCGGGAAGAGGCCGTTGGCCGGGGACCGGCGGTGATGCATGAGCTGCTGGAGACGGGATTGGCGGCAGCAGCACAGGTGATCCGACCAGACGGGGATATCGGCGGTGCGGCCATGATGGCAACGGCGAAGCGCGGCGGACAGCCGAGGCGGAAGAAGATGTCCAGTCTCGGATACTTGTCATCGTCGCGGTCGTCGATGCGGTCGTCGATGCGGTCGTCCATTGGCGGCGGTGGCGGCGGTGGCGGCGGCGCTCCGTTCTTGGGAATGTTGGGGGCAGCTTCGCCGGCCAAGGCGACTCCGCGGCGGCACAGGGTAAGCGGTGCGGCGGCACGTAAGAGCGTGTCGTTTACGCCGCTGAAGAAGAAGATATCGGCATCGTCGCTGAAGCGCGGGGTGCGGTGGCGCGACGACGAGTCAGAGGACGGCACACTGGCCGACTTTGAGAAGACGCCGCAGAAGGGAGGGGCGATAGCACCGCAGGTGGTGTTGCAGGGAGTAGATGGGGAGGAGGGAGAAGAGGTAGAGGAGGTGGATGAGGTGCTGGGAGAAGAGTGGGAGAAGACAGGAGGAGAGAAGGGAGAGGGAGAGGGAGAGAGAGAGGAAGAGGGAGAGGAAGAGTGTAAAGAGAGAGTGGAGGCAGAGCGACAACAGAAGAGCACAACAGCGGCAGCAGCTTCATCTGTCGGATACTCGTGGACGGCTATGGATACCGTTCCTGAAGAGGTCAGTCCGGCAAGATCGCCAATGACGACAATGCCGACAACGCAGGAATCGCCTCCGTCTCCAGAGATGCCGGCACCGCCAGTTCTCAGCCGGGCAGAGCTGTTGGTGACGGCAGACGATACGTCAACTCTGTCAGCCGACTCCTCATCACTTCTGGCAGCGCCTCCGACGACTTCATCTCTGCTCACCAGCAAGCCGAGCCGGTTCCAGGCGGGCTTCCTGACAAAGACACGGCTCTCGTCAGCAGCGCCGGCATCAGGCTCGACGGCCGCACCACGGACAACCTCGCCGGCATCATCGCCCTCGCCCGACGGAGAGCGGGTTCTTCCGGCGATGCAGAGACGGGCATCGCCACTGCGCAACATCTCGCTGCCGAGAGCGACAAATCACCAGCTGACGCCGCCGTCGGCGACACGGATTGCGAGCCTGAACATCAGCGGCAGCCCCAAGTACATCGGCAACAGCTATGGCGGCAGCTTCAACGGCAGCGGCAGTGTGAACGGCATCGGCAGCAGCTCCTCGCCGTCAAGCGCGCCGCGGGATGAGAACCAGCCTCCGATGCAGCGCTCGCCACGGACGTCGTCGTCGGCTGGCAACTCGGACTCGGAGATGGTGGCCGGGCTGGCAGCCGGGGCTATCGACCCACTGAAGCTGCGGTCGGCCATCCAGTCGGCCAAGAAGGCATACCGACCGTCGCTGTCGGCGTCGATGGGCGGTGGAAACGGCGGCAGCGGCAGCGGCAGTGGCGGCAGCAGCAACAGCAGCAACAGCAGCAACAGCAGTTTCATGGGTAGTGCTGGTGCCGGTGGCGGAAGCGGAGCTGGAGGTGCGTCGATGTCTGCGGCAGCAGCGGGCGCACGGCGCTTTTCTGTGGGTCCGCACCACATGCACAGCCGGCGGACGTCGGCATCGCTGACTTCGTCGATGGCGAGCTCTGCTAACGGCATCTCGCGGCAGCGACGGCGGAGCAACGAGCGGCAGCGGTCGCCGCCGATTGCGTGTTCGCCGCCGGGCGGCAGCAGCAGATTGGGCGGCAGCAGTTGGGGCAGTCGGGGCAGCGGCGGCAGTCGGGGCGGCAGTCTGGGCCTGAGCGGCAGCGGCAGCGGCAGCCTGCGTGACGGCATTGCGACACGGGCGGCGGCGAGTGGCCTGACGCCGAGCCAGGCCCGACGTCTAAACGGCGGCGGCAGCAGCAGTCTGCGGCTAGACAGCAGCATCATTAGCAGTGATGGTGGCGGCTCGCCGAAAGAGCGCGGAGGCCGGCGACGGATCACGACTGGCGGTGCCGTGATGGCGAGCGCGGCCAAGAAGGAGGGCGGAGGAAGCAGTGGAAGCAGTGGAAGCGGAGGAAGCGGAGGAAGCGGAGGAAGTATAGGAGCACAGACGACAGCAGCAGCACGTACAGGCTTGGCAAGCGTGGCATGGCGATGACGAAGAAGAGTTTATTTTAATTTTCTCTCGTTTATTTTATTTTCTGTTCTTTTGAAACGATAATCTGGCTGAGCGAATCTCGGCGCTGGCGCTTTTGTTGTTTGTTTTGGTTCTTGCTTTCTTGGGAGTTTTTATTTTCCTTTTTTTTCTTCTTCTCACGTTTCTTCACGTCGAGTGTTCTTCTTTAGTGCCCAAGAACCAGGGGGAGTTGATGGTCAGGCTGTCCATTTTGAAGCTAAATAAAATACTCTTGTTCTGACGCTGTGTTGACCTGTGTTGACCTGTGTTTACATGGAGGCTAATTTAGAGTCTGCGACAACTATTACGATTCAGTACCGAAAACGCCGTGTAATAAATATTTCCCTCGCAGCACCCTCGCAGCATATAAAAGTACAGGGAGCCACAGAGGCAGTCTGCCATTTTGCTCGGCCCACTGCTCTGCTGCCCGAATCTTCTCTTCTCTTATTTGCTTGTCTGGCACCTCCTCCTCGTCCCGTCGTCTCTCTCTCTCCCTCACGCAGACGCCACCGAATACCGCGGTATCAGGGCCATGCGCTCCTCCAGGCTGAAGTCGCCGTCGGCGTACACCATCCGCATCGACTTTTCCTTTTTGCTCTTTTCCTTTTCCGGGGCAGCGGATGACGGCTCGGGGGCCTTGTGAGCAGCAGTGTGAGGAGCACCGGCGAGACCAAGGCCTGGACCGGGCGGCCGGATGCCAGCCTCGGCCATACGGATGATCTTGTCAATGTCGTCGCCTCCGCCACCTCCGTGGGCCGCACCCGACACGAGGTCGTCCAGCGTCGATGCCGCACCCGTGCCATAGGCAGACGGCCGCTGCGGCAGTCCCGGCGCGCCAACACCGCCGCCCATGCCGCTGTTGGGTGGCCGGCTGGGCAGCGAAGAGCCGGAAACACCTCCCATGGGGTAGTCGTAGCCAGGAGGGACGAGGCCGTTTTGTGGCGGTGCGAGTACGGACGGGTGTGATGCGGCAGAAGAGGGAACAACAGCAGAAGCAGGAGAAGCAGAAGAAGCAGAAGAAGCAGCGACAGCATCAGCCGCAGAAGCAGCCTTGGCGGCAGCAGCAGCCTTGCGCGCTCCCTCCTGAGCGCGATACTCGGCCAGGCGCTTCTTGAGCTCGTCGGCCGACTCGATGCGGATCTTCTTGGCCGGTCGCTGGACGCCCGGCTGGCCCGGCTGCGGGTTACCTGTGACGGCCTGGCGGTTGGCGCGGTCCTTTTCAAATTCCTGCAGGATCTCGTTGTTGTGCTGGGCGACGGCGGCCTCGGGCACGCCCTCCATGCCAAAGATCTCGACGTCGAGGCCCTCGCGGCCTTTGATGGCGTTCTCAACCTGGACGAGCGTCTCCTTGTGGACCTGGTTCATGTGGACGGAGAGGCCTGGCAGAAGTTCCGTTAGGGCGAGTGTGATTTACACAAAAGTACGGATATTAGAAGGAGGGGGAGAGGGAGCTCACCGCCGGCTGTGTTGAGTCTCCGACCGCATCGGTCGCACTTGTAGTGCTTAGCCTTTTGGTGGGAGATGAGCAGCTTCAGGTCCTCAAAGTCGCGCTCGCCTGGATTTTGAACGGGGTGGTTAACAAATAGCTTCAATTTCAGATCCCCCCCTCCCCCCACAGTATCTTACAGTAGTAGCACCATGGCCGACTCAGGAGCTCCTCAATGTTGGGATAGTTGCGCCGCTTTTTCCCCATCGTGGCTGAGTGGAGAGGATTGTGGCAGGGGGAACGGGTCAAGGCGGCGAAATAAAGATGCAAAGGAGACGGGAGAGCGAAAAGGCGGAGGATGATCGCGCAAGGTCGGCCGTCGTCTGTGTGGCCGGTCGTCGATGACAGATGGTGGATGGTGGATGGGCAATGGCAATGGCGCAGCCACGAACTTGAGCTTCAGAAAAGTTTCGGACGCGCTCAAAAGCAAAGGAGCCTTTCACGGCAGGCTGAGCCTCGCATCACGTGCGGGATGATTACAATTACATAACGAAGAAAAATGCTAGTCAGCTGACACAGAATCACATGACAAATTCTATTACATGATCGCTTCCCCCGTATTACAATAGTACGTTGAGGCGTTGTTGTGTCGGGCGCCTCCTGCAGGATTGCAACTAACAAAATTGCGGGGCCCCCCCCTTTGGCTGACGGGGCTGTTTTTTTGTATTCGTTCAGCTGTAGCTAATCCGTAACTCTATTGACTAAATTTAGATGCCCGAATACGACAATAGCGCCCTGAACGACTTACGAGTCGGCTCTTGTCAGCCCGCTCCAGTTTCCAGCCCACCTCGTATCCTGGGCAGTCGGACTTCTCCTTTTTTTTTTCTTTTTTTTCTTTGTTTTTCTTGGCCTTTTAAGAAGCTGCCGTCTGTCTGTTTGTCGGAGCTGCTACTTTTTGTCTTTCTGCATGCTGCTTGCCTGTCTGGCAAACAAACTGATTCGATTCGATCGTAGCTATACCCGAACTACGAACAACGTAGCCACAACCAACACAATCCTACCTCACAACCACTCAACCACACACAATGTCTTCCGCTGCGCCCTCCGCCGACGCCGTGGTCCAGCTGCGGGACAGATACACAAAGGCCGGCCAGGGTCAGGTGTTTACCTTCTTCGATGAGCTGTCAGCCCCTGAGCAGGCCGAGATCGTCCAGCAGCTGAGCCTCTTCGACCCCGAGCGGATCAACGAGCTGGCCGAAGAGGCACTGCACCCGAAGCCAGCCACGGCCACGACCACAACCCCGAAGCTGGAGCCGCTGCCGGCATCGGCCACGGCCAGCATCATGGACTCGGCGTCGGCGGACATTGAGGCCTGGTATGAGGCCGGCCTCGACCTGGTGGCCCAGAACAAGGTGGCGGTGGTGCTGATGGCCGGCGGCCAGGGCACGCGGCTGGGCAGCTCCGCGCCCAAGGGCTGCTACGATATTGGCCTGCCGAGCCGCAAGTCGCTCTTCCAGATCCAGGCGGAGCGCATCCGCAAGGTGCAGGAGCTGGCAAAGAGCAGATCCAACACAGACAGAGAGGTGGTGGTGCCGTGGTATATTATGACGAGCGGGCCGACGCGGGGCCCGACCGAGGCCTTTTTTGCGGCCAACGGACACTTTGGGCTGGCGCCCGAGAACGTGGTCTTCTTCGAGCAGGGCGTGCTGCCGTGCATCAGCAGCGAGGGCAAGATCCTGCTGGAGAGCCGCGGCCGCGTGGCCGTGGCGCCCGATGGCAACGGCGGCCTGTACCAGGCGCTGGTCGTCTCCGGCGTGCTGGCCGACCTGCAGCGCCGCGGCATCGACCACGTGCACGCCTACTGCGTCGACAACTGCCTCGTGCGCGTCGCCGACCCCGTCTTTGTCGGCTTCGCCGCCGGCAAGGACGTCGACATCGCCACCAAGGTCGTCCGCAAGCGCAGCGCCACCGAGCCCGTCGGCCTGATCCTGCTGCGCAACGGCCGCCCCGACGTGGTCGAGTACAGCGAGATCGACTCCGCCACAGCCGAGGCTCTGGATCACCCTGAGAGCGAGAGCTGCGAGAGCTGCGAGAACACCAGTAGCAGCACCACCACCCCCGTCCTAAAGTTTCGCGCCGCCAACATCGTCAATCACTACTACAGCCGCCGCTTCCTCGAGTCTATCCCCGACTGGGCCGCCTCGCTGCCCCATCACGTCGCCCGCAAGAAGATTCCCCACGCCGACCTGCAGACCGGCGCCACCGTCAAGCCCACCTCCCCCAACGGCGTCAAGCTCGAGCAGTTCGTCTTTGACGTCTTCCCCCGCATTCCCCTCGCTCGCTTTGCCTGCCTTGAGGTCCGCCGCGAGGACGAGTTCTCCCCGCTCAAGAACGCCCCCGGCACCGGCGAGGACGACCCCGACACCAGCCGCCGCGACATCATGCTGCAGGGCCGCCGCTGGCTCGCTGCCGCCGGCGCCAACCTCCAAACCCAGGCCGACGACGCCGGCAACGACAACGCCGGTGTCGAGGTCTCGCCCCTGCTCAGCTATGGCGGCGAGGGCCTCGACCGCTTCCGCGGCCAGACCGTCGTCCTGCCAGCCGAGCTGAAGGAATAGGGTGCGAGAGAGCGGAGGGCAGAGGAGAGAAAGGAAGCAGAGCATCGAGACAACAACAGGAATGACAGAGACTCGGAAGCGAAGGAAACAATTTGCATGTGCAGGTTCATGTGCTATATGCCTCCAAGGGGGGGAAATCTTAGAAGAGTATTTACTTGATTGGTCATGTGACTACAATTGGACACCGAAACAAAGTTGGAACGTCACTTTAACTGAAGCGAATTATCTAACAACTATCTGGTCAATATCCTGAACCAAATATGGCCGTGTGTCTGTTACTCGAAAACAATAGTCTTGCCCAGGCCGCCCGCCACGGCCCGAATCTTGGAGCCAATCTCCAACGGACTACCCTCGTACACCACAAAGTGGTCGCCGCCTTCGCCGCTTTCGTCGCCTTCGCCGCCTTTCTTGCCGCCCAGCTGCAGCAGCTTGTCGACATTGGTCGAGATCAGGTCGAGCGCCGTCTTCTCCGTCAGCCGGCCGCCGCCGTTCTTGTGCGCGATGCCGGCCAGCAGCGCTAGGTCGCGCACCAGCCAGTCCTCCTCCAGGCCGATGGCCACCACCACGCCCGCGTCCACCAGCACGTCGACTGCTGTGCCGTTGGTGAGCGGCGCGCCCGTCAGCGCCCGCCGCTGCTCCCACGTCGTGCGGTACGACTGCAGGGGCGCCAGCACCACCCCGACGTCTGCCGCCGCCAACTTGTCTGCCAGCAAGAACGACTCGGCGCCACCGATGATGATGAGGTGGATCTGGGCAGCCGAAGATGTAGACCCGGCAGCAGCAGCAGCAGAAATAGCGGCTTCCTCCACTTCCTTCTTGACTCTCAGGATCGCCGCAATGGAGTCGGCGCTGTGGGCCGTGATGGCCAGGGACAGGGAGCCGGCCACAACCTGCTCTAGATAAGCAGCCTCGGAAAATGGGGCGGTCTTCTCACTGCTGCTGCTGCTGCTGCTGCTGCTGCTACCGGCTGCTACCACCGCTTTGAGCAGCTTATTCCGTAGAGCACCGACTGCCGAAGACAGCGACGGCGTGCCGCCACCCTGCTTGCCGGCCTGGCCCAGAGTGTAGTGGACAGCGGCATCAGAGACAAAGACGACGCCATCGTCGAAAGCTGTGGGCCCGCCGCCCGTGAGAAAGCCGGCGCTGGTGCCATAGTGCGTGAACGAGCCTCGCAGCTTCGGCGCCGAGACAGCTCGCGTGACGCCGTAGCGCAGGGCGGCATCGAGCTTCTTGCCGCCCAGTGCTAGTCCGTCCACGGCGCGGCTGAAAACGTCGCCGCTGGGTCCGTTGTCCGTCGTCTTCTCGGCGTCGATCTCGACGAGGCCTAGGTTTGAGCCAAAGGCAGTGAAGGCCGCCGTCAGATATCCGTTCTGCAGCGACACTACATTCTTGCCCTCTTGGGCGACGCGCAGCTGCTCCGAGCAGGTGCCAACGCACGTCACGCGGCCATTTGACACTGCGACGTTGACGTTGGCTGAGGACGACTGCTCCTCCTCCTCAACGTCCTCAAAGCCAGGCAGCAGCACCTTGGCCACACCTGTGAACACCACGTCGCTATGGATGTCGACGGGCACCTCTTCGCTCTTCAGCGCGAGCGTCTCGTCGGGCACGACAGGTGGGCTGATCGGCTTGTCCAGCTCCACAGGGTCGTCGAACTGCGCAACACCGTCGATCCACACCTGGACGGGCGCAGCGCCGACGCTGAGCGGATCGCTGTCCCAGACGACGACGTCGGCATCAAAGCCCGGCTTGACACGACCCAGACGCTTGCCGAGGCCCAGGCGCTCGGCTGGCGCGGTCGTCACGGCGGCCAGGGCCGCGTGGTAAGGCAGGCCATAGTGGTAGGCCTTGGCGGCCTCGAAGAGCACGTGCTGGGCGTTGAGGACGGGGTTGTCGCTGACGTAGATGGGAGTCAGGCCGTTGTCGTAGAGGATCTTTCCGGCGAACTCGGAGGCCACGTAGGCCTCGGCTTTGTAGTACATGTTGTCAGCAAAGAGGGCCGAGGCCGGGGGGCCGAAACGGTCGGCGCCCCAGGCGCGCTTGAGAACCTCGGGCACGAGGAAAGTCTGGTGGGCGTGGTGGAAGGCCCAGACGGGAAAGCGGAACTCGTTTGTATGGTCGACAAAGGCCTCGAGGTCCGGCACAGTGTAGCAGTGGGTGTTGACGCGGACCTGGCCGCGCAGCACGGCAGCCAGCGTATCCCACTGCAAGTCGCGCGGCAGGTAGGCAGAGACAGACTGGTGCAGCGTGTCGCTGGAGACGGCGGCGGCGGCCTCGGCAGCGGCGCACCAGTCGTCCTGTGCCTGCACGAGGGCAGCGGCCTGCTCAAAGGCGTGGCGGAACTCGTAGCTCTCGCCCAGGCGGCTATAGGGGCCACGCTCGCCGACCTTGCCGTAGACCCGCTTGGCATTCTCGCCGCAGGCCATCTTGATGTAGCGCAGACCGGGGGCGTCAGGGGCGGCCAGCAGCGACGCGATGCTCAGCTCCGGCCGGCCGTCGTGGCGGTCGACCGCATGCTTGATTACATAAGCCTCACCGCCAATGTTGTTGCCGGAGCCGGGCAGCACCAGCGACGTGGTGACGCCGCCCGACTTAATCACCTGGATTTGGTGGTCCTGAGGCTGGATCCCGTCGATCGACCGCACATATGGCGTGATGTCCGACGACATCTCATTAGTGTCCTCGTTGCCCACGAGCTCTGGCAGAGAGTCGACGCCTGCGTGGCTGTGCATGTCGATGATCCCGGCCGTCAACTGCCGGCCACGCGCGTCCCACACCACGGTCGATGCAGGCAGGGCGTCCTGGCTGATCAGCGGGGCCACGCGCTGGATCAGGCCGTGTTCCAGCAGGACGTCGGCCGTGATCCAGCGGAAGCCTTTGCCGGCCCGTGCTTCCTCGGGCGTGGTGCCCGCGTCCGGCTCGCCTACCCACACGGTGGCGTTGCGGATCAGTGTCGGCCGCTGGCCGTCGAGGTAGCGGGCGTTTGCGGCCCGGCCGGCTCCCTCAGCATCGACGGGAGTGCTGCGCAGGGCTGCACATGTGGCCACGTCCTCCTGCAGCTTCTCGAGCGACAGGCCAGCCGGGGCCGAGCGTCTCAGCTGCGTCCACTGTGAATACCCGATGAACAGTAGACAGGCAAGGCCGGCCAGGCGCAGGAAGCGGCCACGACGACGCAGGCCGTGGCAGCCTCGAGGGCCACGAGGGCCACGGGGGCCATGAGGGCCATGATGCTGATGGGCCCAGCGAGGAGAAGCCGGCGGATCAGCGACGGCCGAGTATGGCGGCAGAAGTTGCTCGCCTTTCTCCATGTTTGGCTGGGTGAGCTATGAGGGCATGCGATGGAGAGCCCGGAAGAAAGACAGAGGGGAATTGATAGGTAGTAAAAGAGACGAAAAGAAACACGGGAAACAGAGAAGAGAGAGATGGATGTGTCAATCATAACATCTCGAGAGATAATTATGAGATAAGACACAATGGCAGAGACCCCACAGCAGGTCCGTAGCCTAATGGCAAGAGCGAACAGCAGCTGGGCCCCGCCGCTCAGCGCTGAAGCTGCCTAATTACGGGCATCAGGGGGGGAAATGGCGACTAGGATGGCGTGCTGGAAGGCAGCTCTTATCTCACAACACGGAGCTGGGAAGGTGCACCGGAATAGGCAGGTGCAAGTGGGTGATTGCACTTTCCCTTGAATGTGTCTATCTTCTCGTGGAAACCCATTTCTACATCCAGTAGCATTGATATTTTGTAGAAGCTTTGTAGAAAGCTAAAGCTCTAGAAATATTTATATTACAGCTCTCAGCTCAGCTAGAGGCCACAACCAGAAGCCACAGTTCACGCGACGCTGAGCAGAGCGCCGCCCTCGGCACCCGACTGCAGCATGGCCTCCAGCACGAGCAGGTCCTGCAGGGCCTCCTGGGGCGACTGGCTGGGGTCGACGGAGGCGGCGCCGGCGGCGATGCTGCGGGCAAAGGCGGCGAACTCCGCCTTGACGCCGTTGGCCAGGGCAGCGGCGTAGGTGGGAGGGGCCGTGGTGTCGATGACGACAGGCTCAGGGGCGTCGCGGCGCGTGACGGTGACGCGCTGCGGCGTCCAGGTGAGGCGGCCCTCGGTGGTGACGACGGTGACCTCGAGCAGCGGGCCGCCGAACTCGGTGCCAAAGGAGATGTTGAGGACGCCGCTGACGCCGCCGCTGGTGACGGCGACGGCGCGCAGCGTGTCGACGGGCGGAAGGTGCGGTTGCAGCTGGGCGGCAAAGCAGGCGATCTTGTCGATGTCGGCTCCGTTTTTGTTAGTCGTCACCGCTCCCAGCAGCATCCGCAGGGCCGCCACAAAGTGCACGCCGCCGTCCAGCAGGAAGCCGCCCGGGTGCGTGGGCTGGCGGCGCCACGACGTGTTGATGTAGCCGCCGGTGGCCTCATCGCGCACGAGCCGGTCGCTGTGCAGCGAAAACGAGACCAGGTCGCCGCCCAGCGCGCGCGCCTGCGCCTCGGCCGCCTGCAGCCCCGGCTGGTAGCGGTAGTTCTCGGCCACTGCCCACAGCGGCCGCCGTGGCGACGCCGGCAGCGCGAGGTATTCGCCGATCAGGTCGTGGGCCGACGCCACCGTCGGGCCCACCGGCTTCTCGCTGATGACGTGCTTGCCGGCCGCCAGCGCCTGTCGCACCACTGGCGGCTGCAGCGCGATCGGGATGCACACCGCCACCGCGGCCACGTCGGCGCGCGCCAGCAGGTCCGCCAGGCCGCGGCCGGCTGTCGCCGGCTCGTCAAAGTACACGTCCACGCTGCCGTCGCTGTCGCCCCCTGCCGCCCTGGCCTTGAGCAGCAGCTTCTCGGCCGTCTTCTGCGACCGCGAGTAGATCGCTTTGAGCTCGAGCTCGCTGGCGGATTCGATGGCCGGCAGATGTTCTTTTTGTTCGGGCTGTCAGTTGAGACCAGACCAGACCAGACCAGACCAGACCAGACCAAGACGAAGCAAAAAGCAGAGCCACAAAATGCATCTATCTACCTACCGCGCGTGGCAAAGATGCCAGCTCCCAATAGAGCAATTCCAATAGCCATTTTTGTGTTATTGCGATTCTTTTTCCTCTGCTTTTTTATGATGATGTTTCTGTCAACTGTATTCTGTCTTCTGGGTCTGCTTTCATTGCCCTTTTGATGTCTGGGGAGCGGTCGGCCGGTCGATCGTCGAGCAGGTCCAGCCGAGACAAGCTGCAAGTCAGAGGCGATTCTTACCTGTTTCTAGCCCGTACACTTCGCAATTGCCCCCCCGCCTTAGACCAAGTGGGCCAATTGGGAACCTCGATTTTGGGGGGAGTTGGAGGGCACTTGGGCTACGGCGGCCTGTTGGTAGATCATGTCTAGCATTATTACGTTATAGATGTTTAACCTTTGTATCTTACTTAGTTAGAGTTGCTTTGCGTGATTACTTTCAGGACAGTTAGGCAGAGCACTCTATCAACATAATTCGGGATGATAGATGGGCGTCTCCACAGCACACATATGCAGAACAGGAGCCCTGGTGTGTGGGAAGGGAGCGAAAGTGCATCCTGCCGGAGCATGTCAGAGAGCCAACGAGTGTGCAAACAAGAGTGTTGCGACTGCTGTGAAGAACACAACTTAGGTAGCCCGTCAGCACGTCAGCGCCTAAAAGAACACTATCGGCCACGGGTGCTTAGCGGCCGCGCCTACGAGTAAACCGGTAGCACTTCAGCCGGTGACAAATCCGTTTCTGCACTCAGAAGAGAACAGCATAAACAAGTTTTCATACGCTTATATCTCCTTTGTCGCTTGCTTCCGCTCTCTAATCTCTTCCAAATGATCCATCTTCATGCCGCTCCTGATTTGCCCCAGTGCCATCGTCTCTGTATGCCTTTCTCTTTGTCGTCATGTGATATGCTGAAGTGGTGGGGGATTTACCCATGATATTTCCCCCCCCCTCCTTTCTGATACTGAATGCCACTTTTCTGATTGATGGCACAGCCGCCCGCCTTCTGCTTTGGGATGATGGGATAGGTGAATTTTATTTTCAGGCACGCCGACCTCGTGGGACTCTGCAGCTAGCTGCCACACCTCGTACAGGACAGCCACAGCTGCTTCGGGGCCGTCGCCGTCAGGAGAGCAGGAGGGAATAGCGGACGAAGGGCATTTTTGTCGTTCTCCTCTCTCTTCTTGCTTTCTTTCCTTCTTCACTTCGTCTGAACGTCTGGCGCTCACTCACTTCATTAATTCGTAAAGATCCGTAATTTACAGTCCACACATCCCGTGGCCACGACGCAGCGAATCTGCACGTCCTGTCCTGGCTCCTTGGTTCTTGTGCCGTTTGCTGCAACAGTGGTGTCTGTCCTCCCGTTCCCGTTCTGGTCGGTGCCGACTGCGGCCAGCGCGCCTCCGCCTGCCGCCTGCTGCTCCGAGCCTCCGGTGCTGCGGACGAGGCTGGGGGCCCAGCGCAGAGACGTGACGAAGCGCTCGTGGGGGTCGCCGATGACCTTGACGCAACGGCCGTCCTGGGCAAGGTCCCAGCAGCGGACGGTCTTGTCGTCGGCGGCAGAGAGCAGAAACTTGCCGCCGGGGTGGAAGACGAGCGAGCGGATCCAGTTGTCGTGACCGACGAGGGTGCGCAGGCAGGTGCCGCGGGCGTCCCAGAGGCGGATGGTCTTGTCGCGAGAGCCGGTGGCGACGAACTCGGCCGAGCTGGCGGCAGAGGGCGGGCGCTTGAGGCCGGCCATCTGGGCGAGGTGAGGGTAGGCGGAGGGCGGGGCGAGGGCGCAGCACTCGACGTAGTGCTCGTGACCGTAGAGCGTCAGCTTGCTCTCGGTGGTGGTGGCGACGGAGGAGATGTCCCAGAGGCGGGCGGTCATGTCGTCGCCGCAGGAGACGAGGTAGCGGCCATCGAGGGCGGGCACGACGTCGCGGACCCAGGCGGTGTGGCCGTGCAGCGTGCGGACGACGAAGCCGGTGGTGACGTCCCAGATCTTGAGCGTCATGTCGCGGCTGGCGCTGACAAGCAGGTTGGCCGAGTTGGGGACGAAGCGCACGGCGCTGACGCTGTGGTCGTGGCCCGACAGCGTGCGGATGTTCTTGTAGTCGTCGGCCGGGTCCCACAGCTTGATCGTCAGGTCCGAGCTGCACGACACCAGCAGCACGTTGCCCTTGGGCCCCCCGTAGTCCACGTCCAGCACCGCCCGCGTGTGGCCCTTTATCGTCTTCTCCAGCTCGCCAATGTCCCAGTCCCAGATCTTGATCGTGAAGTCGTCCGACCCCGTGGCCAGCGAAGAGAAGGTCGGGTGGAACGCGATGCAGTTGATCGCGTTGCGGTGGGATTCCAGCGTGTACCGCGGCGGCGCCTTGGGCAGCCACGACGCCGGGTCTTTGTTCCGCAGCATCAGCGACCCTGGTGTGGCGTTGTCGACCTCTGACTGCAGTGCGCTATTCCGGGACTCTAGGTCCATAATCTAAAGAGAGAGAGGGACCAGCACGTCCACCGTCAGAACATACCACAGAATTGGAAGAACAGCAACAAGGAATCATAACAAGAACATGAACAAGAGCAAGATTAGGACCAGAAACACAGAAGACAAATTCGGCATAACCATTCCGTCCTGCTGCCCACTGCCCACTGCCCACCTTTCTTTGTAACCGCACGACGCTCGTCCATTTCTTCTCCAGCAGCGTCTCGTACTTCTTGGCCGTCGTGGCATCGTACTGCGCCTCGTCGAGGTTAAGCTCCTGTCTCAGAGCAGCGGCGCTGGCTGAAAAGTTGTTCGCCGCAAGATACGCAATCATCGATTTGTGTCTGGTTCGAAGGATGAGAAAGGCGAGGGCGAGGAGGGGAGGAGGGACTCTATGTTAGTTTATGTGTGGCTGCTCGTCAGGGAGGCCGGTCGGGGAAAACGTACAGCTCTTCGGCTTGACGGCTAGTCAAAAGACTCATCGTGATGAAAGCAGCGCTTCCAGACGGGATCGCGTGCGTGCGCTTGGCAGTATTGGTTCAGAACTGATGAGAGAGAGGGGGGGGGGG
>JRUC01000505.1:0-18204 GCA_000806385.1 Leptographium procerum
CAACTTCCGGGAGTCGAACCCGAGGCCTGGGCATGGAAAGCCCAGATGTTACCGCTACACCAAAGTTGCTAGTTGCTTGTAAAATTTGAGCTCTAAAAGAGTATGCAACTCCTACAAATTTTGCCACTAGAGCTCACCCCAATAATTCCAGAGCCGCCGTCGGATGATGTGACGACCAGCGTGTCGTCTGTAAAGAAGACGGCTAGGCGCACGCAATCTTGGGTACCAGTATCACCTTTCTCTCCCGCAAACGCATGTCAAATCGCGAATTTCCGTCGGCATAGTGCGACGGAATTAGGTTGTGATCAAGAGAGAACTACAATACATTCATCTCGCAGGAACCCGGCGTTAAATCATGTGGCCCCGGCTTAGAGCCGAGCGCGATGTAGATCACCGATCTATAGCAGATGTCAATTCCAGTCTTACTCGTAAAGTGTGCCTGTACAGTCTAAGATAAGCCCTTGCGAGGGCCGCACTTAAGACCGTGCAGGTATTAAGAAGAGCATCGGTTGACGTAGGCCCAGGTTAGGACGATCGCCATACACTACGGGAATTATGCGTTTCTATGTTTGCTTTTGGATGGAGAATCAGTACCGATATTCCAGACAAAAATGTCGTTCCGTTCATAGACGGATGCGTTTATACGCACCTTTTTTTACACCACCGTCATTATCATCCTTGTTTAGCATGTAAAAACTATAAGCAAGGAAGTCATTGCCCTGTCGTTATAAGCAACACCTAGTTACACAACGAGTATACACATTAGTAATCGCGCATATCGTAAGTAAAAAATAGAAATATATATCTGGTTTCATGTTAGCACTCCATTCTCAGTTTGTTTTCCTTTTCTTTGGCAACAACCAGAAGGTAAGTGTTTCAGACTGCATTTGTTGGCATCCTGGCCCTGCTGCCGGCCCTTAGGGCCTGGTCTCTTTACCAGCCTTCCCACAAAGTTACTGGTACAGGACATATAATAAAGAATTTCTAAGAAATCCGGGTGACCAGCTCCCTGTTCTCATTCTTAATACCCCCCAGGTCCCGGGTCAAATCTAACCATGGCTCAGAAGCAAGCGCGTTTTTTACTCATCCTACACAAATCGAAGCAAGATGCGAAGTCGAACAGATGGCGTCGGTGTCACAATTACCAAGAAAGCTGTGAGTAGACTTGCTCATGATCATTAGGCCACACGGACAAGCACCCAAACATGATTTGAAAGCGGTTGGCTGTTCACGTTTATGAAGTCAGCTGCGAGAGAAGGAGCGCAGAGAGGCAATGCGGAAGGCGCGAGGGAGGACGAACCGGATGACGTCGGCTCGTGCGACGGCGGTCTCTCTCAGTCAAGATGGCTAACGTGACATCATTAGGGCGCTCGCTCGCTCGTCTCGGTGGGGGTGAAAGGACAGTCGATTCTGTTTATCGGGAGACAATGATGAGATATCTCGCAGACTCTCGTTATGCTCATCTAGAGCCTGAATAGAGCAGCATTATCTGAGTCTTCCGTGAGTTTTTGTCTTGTTATAGCGGTGTTCGTATCATAATAGAAAAGACGATAGGGAAGGGAATAACTTAATTGTCGAGACATGTGTAAACTCGGCGTCTGTTTTTCTACGGCTAATACAAAACATCTTCATAGTAAGTTGTCCGGGAAGATTGCGAGGGCATTGAAGATAACTGGTATATGACTGAGACTGATGATGCAACAAAATTTAATGGCGGGAGGTCACGATCGAAATAGTATGGAAAACACTTGTAGTAAGAAAGTTTGATAGCTAAAAAGCAACTTCGAGGTCGTTCAAAATACCACAAAATAGCACATACGAGGGGCCGGCCATTATGCTCTACGGTTTACCAGATTATTGGTGATGTGAAGAGGGCGGCTTGCAAAGCACTCAGTAGGATGGGGCAATGATGTTGAGTCTTAGGACTTGTGGTAAACCAAAAAAACTCCCGGCTTCCCTCACCGCCGCCGCGTGTCAATCGCCAATGGGAGTCAATCATATGCAGACATTGTCGTAGAAGAAAACAATGTGCCTGTTGCAACAAGGCCAGTTTTGACACATCCTTTCCCAGCCTTCATACTGGGTTTGCTGGAGCAATCATGATGCTGATAGATATCTTGTTTTCGCTACTCGGTTTGGATCCTATAGTTATTAGACCTAGAATTTTTACCCCTTTGGGTTCACAGGAAAGAGAAGGAGAGAAGCAGGAGACAGCTCGACACAAAGCAGCAGGCACGACCGAGAGGTAAAAAACCCTTTGGGTATCTGTTTCGAATGTGCGAACCATGTCGTTGCAATTAGGCAGTCTTACTTGTTGGATGGTGGGCTCTCCCAAATACTCATACGCGCCGAAAAGCGAGAGCTCCATCTGCCTCGTACGGATATCCGAACAAGGACACTCGTACTGTATGGGTCAAGTACGCCAGCCATTTCTAGGTCTATTGGGAGACTGTATTCCAGCCAACCAGTGACCACTCGGTTTCTCTACACTCAAAGGTCTCAAACTCGGCTCGATTTGCGCCTGGGACAAAAAAACTATCGCTCTATTTGCGCACAGACGCTTCTATGCGACACGTCCCTCTTCACCACCGTCAACAGCATCCCCATTTGAGTATCAGCCTGTCTGGGATGTAGAGAGTTTGGAGAGCTACACGCAAGGAGGGTACCACCCGATTGCTATAGGCGATACATTTAATGGCCGCTACTGCGCTGTCGATAAGCTGGGGTACGGTGGCTACTCGACTGTCTGGGTTGCTCTCGACAGCATCTCGCATCGCTATGTTGCCCTTAAAGTAGGGATTTCGGAGTGTGAACAACTGTCCCGAGAGGCTCATATCCTCAGAACACTATCACCACCCGGGCTGCGGTTTCAGCCTAGCTATGACTGCATACCACACGTCCTCGATGAGTTCGACATCCACGGGCCGAACGGGACACGCCACTGCTTCAGAATGACGCTCGCTCGGTGCTCTCTTCGAAAAGCAGCCGAGATTCGCATTTTTCCTCTACAGGTGGCGCGGGTGCGTGCACGAACGCTCACCTCGGCTGTTGCGCTCATACATGCCCAAGGCTATGTTCATGGCGGTTCGTTATTTATGCCTTTGACATTTGAAGTGTCTCTCGTTATATTAGATACTCCGCTGGCTGACTTTATTGCAATAGATCTCCACTTGGGCAATGTCTTGGTTACAATGCCTAGTAGCTTAAACGACCTGTCGACTGAGCAATTTCACAAAGTGTATGGCCAGCCTGAGACTGTTCCCGTCATTCGCCTGGACAAGAAGCCGCTCGCTCCTGGCGTCCCAACGAAAGCCGTCGTCCCACTGAGCCTGGGCATCTCGGCAAAAGAGTTCACATTAGCAGATATTTGTGTTCTTTTGAGCGACTTTGGCGAAGCTTTTCACCTGCTAATGGAGAGATTCGCCTTGGAGAGGACTGCCACTGTCCTGTGCCCTTGCGCCCACCCAAACCTTGCTCCACCCAACGTTGCCGATATCATACCCAGCTGACGTTTGGATGCTAGGCACGGCCATTTGGAAGATCGTAGCGATGAAGTCCCTCGTCTCGGACGACTTTCCGACCGAGGATGAGGTCGTCTCGCAGCAGATTGACATTCTCGGTCCGCTGCCAACTGCCTGGCAGGACGGCTGGGCTGCCTAGTATTCGCAATTTTTTGACGATTCTGGAAGAAGAAAGCAGCCAGGACAGCGTCTGTGGCCGTCCTTGGATGTGGCGTTTGAAGACGGCGTGCAGGCTTGGCGGCGGAAGCAGAACGTGGGGGTACTGGGTGAGGAGGAGAAGGCGGCGTTTATGCACCTCATACGGCAGATGCTGGCGTACCGGCCGGAAGATCGGCCTACGGCAGAGCAAGTTCCGGCGTCGGACTGGATGATAAATTGGGCGTCGGCGCCGTGACCCGAGAGTATAGGTCGGGTTCCGTCAGCGATCACTGCTGCATCGTCAAAATTCGAGGATCTACATGCTCAGACATCGGACGACGCGGCCATGTCGTCATTGTACGTATCGCTGCCGACACTATTCCTTGGATAGAGACACATTGTTCTACATAACTGCCCTGCCTCGTGTTAGCCAAGCAGCGCCCTAATAAGACGCCCCGCTGGCCAGCCGTAGGGTGGACATGGTGGTTACCTGGGAAGACTAGCTGGTGGCTGTAGCCCCGGGAGGGCCTTTCGCCGATCTCTTCAAATATTGTTAATTATTCAGTTTAAAATACGTTTCATTTATTTGTTTCTATGGAAGACTGATAAAAAGGGCGCGAGACTTTCTTGGGGAGAAAGACATAAAAAACTAGGAGAGTGTGGTACTCGAAACCACGACCTAGAGATCTGCAATCTCTCGCTCTACCACTGAGCTAACCCTCCGTGTAAGCTGGGCTGGTTTGTTTGGACTGCGCACCTTCACTGGCTTTCCCAAGTCCCTCGGGCTGCCTGCGACTAAAGAGAAAAGTATTTGAGAAAAAAAAACATAGCCTCAACTCCCCACCTCCTTTTCAAGGAGTTTGTGAGAATACTGTCAAAATATCCAAAATGAGGGTGAGGACCCCACTATTATTCATTCTTGTTTAATTGCAGTATGTATACCTCCTGAGAAATACACCATAACGAAACTCTACAGCTCCTCTACTATCTTTAAAAATGGGAGTGAGGCTGACCTAGAGAACTACCATCCTGAGGCGAAATGCCTTCAGATTGAGCTAGCACTAGTGCTGTGGAAGCGCCGGTCTATGTGAGACTACCAGTTATCTGCGAGAACTCTCATGCACACTACGCCACTGTAGATCGTGCAAGATCAAAGGTGTAATCATGTATGCGATTTCTATCGCTCCACGGAATCCATTCTCCGTCGCTTGCCAATAAAATATACATATGCTCAGACGAAAGAAGGTGAAAAGAAGAAGGAATTCTGGCCACATAGAAGAACGTCTGTGACAGCACAAACGGCTGAAATTTTACTAGCCGCTTCAATACCCGCCTCAACCCAACAACCAGCAAATTTCGCATTAGTTTCAGCTCCGGGACTGAGAAAAGCGTGCTCCCCATGTCCTGATAAAAGTAGAGCTCATCAATATAGCTGGAAGGCCGACGGCTACTCCCCCAAGCATGCCGGCTCTCAGCAGTGCAATTACCGTACTGTAGGCTTTATCAGACGACGCCGGGGGGCCATGCCGATCCAGTCTGATGCCGTGCTCCTCCAAGTTTGAGGACACGATTTCAAATAATCCCAGCACGGGATTTCTGTTGCTAAGCACTAGTTCGTGTGTCCATGTATCCAAATTCAGCACGACATTGTGCTCCGCAAGAAGGCGTATCCATTCGACCGTCTGATATCTGAAACATATTTCGACGACGGATTGTGGCACATCATCGGCTAAATTGCAGTCGGCACCAGTTTTTAATAGGATTTTGGCCATGGCAAGGCGGTCCTTGTCGTTGACAGTTGGAGATCGTCGAACCAGAGCCAATACTTTCAAGGTTGAAGCTCTCATTCTGCCAGGGTTAAAATCGCAGAAGAATTCGGTGCTATAACCTATTGAATCTGTGGGAAGCGTATTAAGTGAATTCACATCGCAGCCCCATCCCAAGACGGTAGAGAGCATTCGAGCGCGGTCTGCCCTTTCCGGGAAATCTCTAGATCCCAGGCAAGCTAAATGTAGAACACCGTTCATATGTACGTCCGGCCCTGTATACCGGAAGTTATACAGGTTCAGATGGATAGCGAAGACCAGAGCGGATGACCGATCCTGAACGCTTCTGACATTCGGCAACAGTTTATCAAGACGGCGAGGGGTCTCGCATAATTTGTCCAGGTCCGAGGGCTCGGCTTTTCCGTTGTCGATATCCTCGTTTACATTCGATGCATATGCCCCAATTCCTTTGAATGGCGCGGAACGAGACTTGAAGGTAAATGATGCGAGGAAGTGTACATTCCCCGACTTCCGCAAGAATCTTATTGGGTCATGGGTGATCCACTGCCGCGTTTGTGGCGACAACGCCCTCTGTCCGGCCGCGTAATCCAATCCAAGGCTGAAGTTTGGCCCAGAGCTAGCTTTTTGCACGAATTCCTTGACGGTTTGGTGGATGAATTGAACAGTGATCTGCTCTCCTGTCAAGATTTCTCTGTCTATGTCTTCTTCTTCTCCACTTCCGCGGTATTCACCAAGCGTGACAGACGAATCTACAGCTTCCAGCAACCCCCCGGTTCGACTGGCGAGCCAAGAGACTGGTGCGATGTGATCGGTACCCACAATGCCGTAAAGGACTTCCATCACGCGTACCTGGAACTCTTGGAGAAGCATGGGCGACAGAGCACATTGTGCCATCTGCAGCATTGTGTGAGCTTCAAACACGTACCGTGGCTCGATCTTGCCCAATGCGCGTGCATACAGGTCCTCCAGCTCTTCTGGGATGTTCTCCATGCGCTCCATCAGCAGGAAAAGCGCCGTTCCGTCTTGTATGCCGACGCACACCTCGTCGACAACAATGCGAACCCAGATGAAAACGCCCAGAGCTTTGGTGACGATGAGGGTAGCAAGCGCCTGCACTTCCCTATTCTCCTCTTTGTGTTTGTCATAGCTGCCGTGAGATTTCCTGGCGTAGATGAGCCTGTCTTGTATGTACGCCTCGACATCTTTTTCCGTATGCTTGTGGATGGAAAGACGCGGGTGGCCGGCAAATTCATGTTCGAAGACGGTCCAAGGGCGGCTCGCTAGACAGATCTTGAACCGCATCTGACTTCCAATGCTAACATTTTCGTGAAGCCGGTCTGTGAGCCTCTCAAGAACCTGCAGGAGCTTACGGTTGTCACCGCCGTGCTCATCTAGGGCATCTATGAAGAAGCAAAACCGTGTAGCCTGGTCATGCTTGTCGAGGGAGAGCTTCTCGCAGGCCAAGACATCACACAGACACGTTTCGAGAGTATCCTCATCCCATTCCAGCAGGATTCTTCTCTGCTCTTTCTCAAGCCTCGCGTAGTGTTTTTCAACGGCCAGGAAAAGATGCGGACAGCGGTCGAGCAGTTGGTAAAGTAGCTCCTGGAGCATTCCCTTCAAAGTCTTTTGGATTGCTGGTCCACGATCAGAAAAAAAATATCCTATGAGTATCCAAGGCTCTGGACCGTTTGCTGAAAGATGTTCTAGGGTTCGTGGGTCTTGCATGGCAAAGCGCATGAGGGTAGATTTCCCTGAGCCTGGCTTGCCTGTTACCCAGAAGACTGGCTGGTGGTAGGTTGCATCTTCGAGCCAGGTGCGGAACGGCACAATTTGGTCGTCATAGAGCCACTCGATAAGCTGTTCTTGTATCTTTCGGAAACTTGTGCAATTCTTTCTCGAGCAAGTTTGTTGTTTAGACTAAATACGCAGTCTACACATTAACTCTCACTCGCTGATGTGCAACACAAAGTTGTAATTCAAAAACTAGCCTATGGACTACAAAGGCTTACCGTCATACGTTTTTGGGAGGGCAGCTGAGTTGGACACAATGTCAGTATTTGCCCGATGGCCAAAGCTTAGATGACGAAAGACGACCACAATACAAATGAAAAAAGGGAGCACAGCTTACAGCCAGACATGATCTGTACGCCCTTAACCCAGCGTCTCAAAACATCGCTGACCCTTTTGAATCCGGGGTTTTTTGCATCTGTGAATTTGGCCATATCCCTGTGATTGGCGCGGATTGTATGCATGGTCTCATTGACGTGGCCGATCTGCGCGGAATCAGGATACACGATAACAGTGCTGAAAACCCCAAGCGATCGGACTTCCTTCTCCTCAGAGAAAGATGCAATCTCGAGAGCTGGATTTTTGTTGAGAGTCTCATAGAAGCTCCTTGTGATGTGCTCGAGGGTATCAGAGTTCGTCTCAATGGCTTGTATCAGCTGTATATTGGGACGCTGGGCAGCAAAAATCTCCGTCGCGCGGAACAGGGCTTTTCCCGTTGACGCCACCTTGTATCCCCGATGCGGGGTTCCGAGGAAGCAGACGCCCACAGTGGCGGGCAAAACTGCGCCGAGCCTCTTGTTTCCTGTCTCGGCAGACTGGTTGAGCGCATCTTTGACAAGCAGCCCGCCCAGGCTGCGAGCAACGAATATGAAAGGAAGGCTCTGGTTCCCTTCTTCTTCATGCAGGGAGGCAACATCGTCGAGCAGATTCCGTGCGTGCCGGAAGAGGGTGTTTAGGCCGACAGAGGACATGAATTTTCCAATGTCGGCATCGTAGCCCCAGCTGTAGATGCACACATTGGGGAGGGCAGCCGGGAGCAAATCCTTTGGCCAGAAAACAGTGGATCGCCCGTCAAGGCTAGGCACATCTAGACGTTCTGCCGTTGGGCCACTGGAGTGAGCATCCGTTGCAGGCTCTTTTCCCTTCCGCGTTCCTGTTCCCGTTCCCCTCTCCTGCTTTGTGGATGTGTCTGAAAGGTGATCTCGAGCGGGTTTTGTAGACGCCGGTCCATGTTCTCTCAGGGTTGCCAAAAAG
Source organism: Leptographium procerum (assembly GCA_000806385.1). NCBI lineage: Eukaryota > Fungi > Ascomycota > Sordariomycetes > Ophiostomatales > Ophiostomataceae > Leptographium > Leptographium procerum. The sequence goes on from JRUC01000505.1 coordinate 8,492, forward strand.
GCCGTGAACAAAAATGATTCTGTGAGAGCTTTAGTCCCTGTTTCGTTCCGTGCTAAAACCCAACCAGAGCGGGGTCGGATCGTGGTGCTGAGCGTAAAAGCTGGACGACTTACATGGCGACAGGAGCTGTACCGGACGGAGGCCGATACACTTCATTCAATCCGTCCCTAAAGTCCATTTCGGAAGACGAGTTTGGTAGTGGCGAGCTGCTTGGATGAGCTATGGAGGAGCACTTTCTTGCCGACGGGCAAGCATTGCGTCGAGAATTTGGGCACGAGAGGGGAGAGAAGGCTGAGCATCTCTGCGAGCGGCTGGAAATGCAACGTCATCACGTGCCAACATTACTATTCCCAAAGTGTCCGCCATGTCATTTCAGATGTTGCTCTGACCAGTGGGATGTAAAAAATGATGACAGCTTCGCACGATCAAAATTTTGAGAGAGCAGCCAACGGAGTACCTGATCAACTACTACATAGAGCTTCATAAGGCGCGGGTTTTCCTCGCATCGCAAACGTTAGTGTCCCGTTGGACCAACTCTCCACCCATGACGGTACCACCACGTGACACCCAAGAAGCTTACCGTCGGGACAGGAATCACATGTAATTAACTCTGGACATTCCGTATGTATATCGCGTAGTCTTATCTGAGTCCTGCTCGGATCGATTTGTGCTCCTTTGAAAAGGTTTTATCACTGCAAGATAGCCGGGTCGTTTTCAGCTGGCGCCCCTCGACAGACACACAGTAGACTACTCGTACAATTTCTTTTGTGCACTGTATGTTGGACATCTGTCAACTGTATCTGGGCCCCTGTCACCCGTTCGCCCACTCTGTAAGGCGCCACTAGTTTTAGCACTGCCTACGAGAAGTAGCAGTAGGTATTTGCTGGCTGTTGGGCCCACCGAACAAGCAACCCTGTTTTGCTGGTTGACTTCTGCAATGGGCCTAGGACGTGAGACAGGGTCAGATCGCCGCAAGGCAGCTGTCTACTGTGTAAGCCTGCCAAGACACTAGGACATCTCGTGTAAATGCAGGCCCAGCGAAGGACGACAAGCCCAGCTATCAATGGATGGCTGTCAGGATCCAGCTTGTCCCCCAGACAGCTTGTCCCCAGGCGACGGCCACATCTTTAATAAAGCTGGCCGCTCACCCCGTTCAATCGCCGCTTTCTGGCTGCGGAAGCCGACGACTGAAAGCCTGCTGTCTTTGCTCAACGCCATTCCGCTGTCGTGCACGGCCTTTCTCTTGGTCTCTCGCTCTTCCTCCGTTCTGTCCTCGCAGCCACCCGCCGTGTCCACCTGTCGTTCTTCGATTCCAATCCGTGTGGACTATTAGCGGCTTGCCTTTTAGGACACACGTCTACGATTTTGCTCGAAATATTTGATGCTTAATACTTAATACTTCAGAATTCAGATTCATACTACCTGCCCAGCATGGATCCGTCGCTTGAGAAAATGCCACCTGCGGCTGCCTCTGCCGGCTGTGCCTCGCTCTCGCCACCCGCCGCTGCCAAGTTCCCCTGTCCACCATCCAGCACGATGACAGCCGTTCCTACTGCGACAGTGGCTGGCGGTACGTTAGCAGACGGCAACTCGGCGCCAAAGACCTATGCTCAGAAGATGGCCACCCTCGACTCATTCTGGGCGTGGAAGATTGGCTTCCGCCTACTCATCTTCGTCGGCGACAGCGTTGCCATTGGCTGCTTGGCTCCCATCACAGGTGACCATACGCTGTTGGACCCCGCGGGTACCATATACGACGACGGTCCCGACCTTGAGCCGGCGTTCCTGCTGCTTCTTTTGATTCCCGTGCGTATTTTCCCGCCATTTGCGCCTGCTGTCTGTCTTTTCTCTGCGGACTCTGCCTCTCTATTGTCTTGACCTCCTTGCTCATGGCAGCTGACAGCCTACAGGTACTCGTGTCCCTTGTCTGGTCTACCTTCTACACGATTATCAAGCTCTGCTCTCTTTCGTCTCGCCCTGGTCACCCTGGTATCACTGTTGCCTGCGATCTCGTGATCTGGGTGGCCTTGATAATCACCCTCGCTTTCAGTGCCTTGAGTGTCGACAACATCAGCACAACCGTTGGCGGAAAGCTTCAGCTTGTTGCCTGCATCATACAAGGCGTTGTTGCTGTCCTGCACTTTGTCTTGTTTGTTCGCGCCTGTGTCGATACTTCAGAACGCAACTACTCCGCCAGAAAGGCCCTCACACCCGCCAACGATGCAAGAAGACTTGCTTAATAGTGATAATTTACGATTCATCGACAGTTTTCTCCGCGCAGCGCTTGCCCTCTCGGACCTCATTTGCTTTGATCAGATACTAATCAGGTGGTGGCCAGGAAAGCCACTACGGCTAGCTAGTATAATTGCCAGTGCTTTGCGGATTGCTGGACATTATGGAAATGAAACCGATATTTGCAATGTGCTTAGTTTGGGCGGCTGGATCCTAAATTGGGTCACTTCCCACTATAGACTTTGTGGCCATTTACCTACCTAATGTGGTCTAATAACCTTTCAATATAATACGTTAGGCGCGGAAAATACTCTGCCTTTCTCTTACATATCTGGAAAAGATAACGGAGTGATGAGCTGATCCAGCGCCGGTGCCAGGTGGTCACTTGGTTGAAATCTTCGCTTGGTCTCGCTCTTAGTCCCCATTGATGATACAGCTTTGGTAGGATGCCGTTGCACCTCTTCTCTACAGCATGCATTTCCCCAGACATTATTCATACACTTCCGGGAAATTAGAAGGTCAACAAGTTCATTAAAATCGGGTGTCTGAAAACAGTTCACACACCCCGGGCGTGAGACATCCATAACGAGGGGAGGAACGGGGGCAGTTTCGGCGACGCGAAAGAGGGACGACGTTGTCACAAGAAATGACGTCATATGGTCTTTTTTTGTTGAGGTGGACAATAAAGTACATGGGGGTCGCCGCGAAGTCAAGGGAAGATGATGGAATCGAAGGTACCGAGGAAGAGACCGACATTGCGTTCCCACTTAGGAAATCGCGACAAAGGAAGAGCTTATTACCATGTCAATTTATGCTTCGTTTTCTCAACTTACAGGGCATAGATGAAGATATTCGACAATAAAACGCAAGCAACTGTGAATACAAACAAGTGCATTAGGCATCTTCCGATTAGGTTGCTGTACTCTATCTAACTTCATCCACTGAGTAGCTTTCAATATCGTGAACTTCGTCTCTCAAAACCAATGTGAAAATGGTGAAACATGAACAGAAAATTTCCAACAAAAAATTGCCTAAAAAGGGGAAGGAGCATATAGATTTTTCTGTATTCCGATTTAGGAAAGAGCACCTTTACAGGAAGACAAGACTGAATTCTGTCGATTTTCATTGAATCCTTTGATTTCTTTTCTCCCTCAATGCACACCAACTACTGACTTGAGCAGCAGAAGGGAAGAGGAAGACAAGAAGAAGAAGAAAAAGAAGAAGCAACAACAACATCAACAACATCACTGGCACCAGCACTAGCACTAGCACTAGCACTAGCACCATGTGGTTTGGGCTTCCGGTGACTTTCACCACGGTGCTTACCGTGGTTCGAGCGAACGCGACCAACGAAAGAGGACAGAAAAGAAGCAGAGGGAGGAGAAGAAGAAGGAGAGGAACGCTCTCGCCAAAAGCCGGGCCACAGTCAAGAAGACGGCGATGTGGCATTGGGCCGGTCTGCCATCAATATTTTTTTTTGAAGAATAAAAAGGGGACGGACAACTGAGATGGGTCCATATCCGGAAACGCCGCAGAAGGCGACGGAGGTGTCGCCTGCCAAATCGACTGGCAGCGACCATGGACAGAAATTCCTAGACTCGGTGGCACGCCGCGCTGGGAAGAGGCCGGCACACGGCAGAGACGACAGTGACAATGGCGAAGGGCCCTCGGGCCAGTAGTGTTTTTGTTCTTTGCGATCATTTACTGCCTTCAGACCAACGTACCATACGATGACAGGACTTCCAGTCATTGGTGGCACTGACACGGGCTTCAGACTGACTACCCCTAGGGGTAACAGAATTCAGTTTTGACCGGCGCGACGGGAGGCGGCAGGTGAACACCTGATTGGCCACAGGGGCTGGATCGACGGCACTCAAACCTCACCAGCCCCGACGGCATGGCCACTAGATCTTAGATTTTGCTACTTAGTCACTTCGATAGCAGCTAGCGTTGCACGCCCAGTACCCCCAGGGGTTAGGTAGGGCCTACGGCCCTCCCCCACGGCGTTAAATATTATCATCATCATCAACTGCCTCCAGACCTCGCAATACCGCGCACATTTCATATCGTTGTAGACACCATTCCGCGCGTCCAGGTGGAATTTAGAAACAGACCGTACTGTGTAAATATAAATTAAACATAGTAGATCGACGGAAAGATGTTGTATAACATTGGCCGCTCTCATATCCAATATGCTTTCCACCTCCGGAGATGACAGAATATAGGTACAGTATTCCATTCAATATATTGTGGTAACTAAATTTCCCCCCAAACGGGCCCTTTTCCAGCTTCTTCACGCATATCACACCACCAAGAACACTGTATTTATGGACGGCAGTGAATATTTAGATAATGTTCATTGTGCACAATTTGGCGTGATCACCCGTCTTGCCTCGCACATGCAAAACTCCTAGCCTCCCATCCTGACACTTTGAGGTCTTTATACGCCTTAAAGTTCATTTTCGATCCTATGTGTAGTTCTATTCTCATTAGTATACCACGAAGAGAGAAAAAACAGTATCTTTACTAGAAGCCTTACGGAGTGATTGCTCTTCCATGCATCTATTTTAAATAGACGAAGAAGGACTCGTCTGGTGGCTATAAAACAGATTGATAGTGAGGATGAGAAAAATATTTAACAGGAACTTGAACAAAGCTTGCCGGTTAGAAATGATGTATCTCAACTAAGTTTGTATCGTAGACTCTCGTGATTTTGACGATCTGTTCGATAAATTCTGGCCGCTGGCACGTTGGGCGACGACATAGGAGACAGATAAATAGTCAAGTAACAAAAATAGATACGATGAATATGGGAAGAGATAGATAGTTGATGGGAGGAAGTAATAAAAATATTTCCGAAGTGGCACCAGCACAGAGCTCGGTAAAAATATTCATTGAGAGTGGAAGAATTTGCACACAAACTACCAACATAGAGACAGAGATAGGGAAGCAGAGAGAAGGAAGACGCACCTCGCAACACAAAATTCAACACAAAATTTCGAGAGATGGCGAAAAAATGAGGTGGCTACGGTCGTTTGTGAAGAACTGATCCATTATGAAACTTGACTTCTTTTAGCTAGGATAGCCGTTCGACGTTTTCAAATTGAAATTCGTGACATGGGCTTCGACAGGACTGAAGCCTAGACGTATAAATAAGATAATCGGTCAGGGTAAATCTTGCCCCTGGATTTCAGATAAATTCTTGATCCTGTATGTTTGGGTAGGTAGTTAGGTCATTCGAAAAAGGGGTTCGACGACGAAAAGTTTGTGTACGGTCATTATTGGGTGACGGCTTAGAAAAAATGATGATAAGGGACAGAATATTTCAGAGTAACTAGAAATGTGTAAAATGGCTATGGCAAGCGAAGCAAGGGAAAACGTAGGCTTTTTACATTCCTAACATCAGCACACGATGTTTCATTCTGAGACATTTGTAATAGAATGGCAGGCATGACTAGGCTACACCACCCCGCCATTTGTGTATATCCCAACATTCACTAGATGAGCATGACCTACAACTGCAATATCACAGGCGTGGCAGAGGTTGTTGCACAGAACTTAGTGTGATACGCCGTAGGACAGCAAGGAAAGGAGCATTGCGCATTTGGCTGTGATACATAAGTACCGCTGAAATGGCCGGTCCAGTTTGCATAAATCACGTCGTCATGTACTCGTACGAGCCGTCATAGAGTGTTTCAGCTTTGACAAACGGTCTCCTGAATAGTACTGGCATGAATGCATTGAAAGTAAAGGATATTATTCACGTTGTGGTCAATACAATCTTGAGTAGAAATCTCCATTTGTATTCCATTAATGAGAACATAACCACGTCTTCCCAACACTTTCAAATGCCCAACGAGCTAGCCATCTCTAAACAGCAGTTCTGCAAGGTCAAGATGCATTGTTTGGGTAATGGTCCAGGCCAGGAGCTCAGAGACTGAAGGGCAAGCACAAGTTCTCAGCCATTTTGGAGATCCTCCCAAGAACGGCAAAACCAGTCTGGTCGAGTAAAAGAACGCCCATTATTTTCGCCTTCGGCAAATTCTGTTGCAAATGAAATTAAACATGTCGCAAGAGCATGCTGAACTTCGGCAGGCGACTCTATGGTGGCCTCTATAGAGCGGGAAATGGCACTCGTAAGGGCGGTAACAACTTTTGCAACATGCGCGTCGGGGGTTCCAAATAGCGACATGACAGAGAGCAAGATTGTCCGCCTGAGGTGTTTTGCGACAGCCTCCTTAGTCGCGGGACTTACCCCGTCAATCGCTGTCGCAACTCTGGCTGCTGCAGCCGCTTCTTCGCTTGTCATTCCAGCGACGATATGTCTGGGCCCGACGGCCGCCGCCATTTTCAAGGCATTAGTGACAGATGTCAGAATAGCGGGTGCGGCTCTGTCTCTGTCTTCTTGTGGCAGGGTATCGACAGCCTCTATAGTGGCTTCGATGACTTCAGAATAGCTGGTGATGGCATCGGATACGACTTCCGTTGGCACGGCAAAGGCAACTGCGTAGAGGACTTTAGCGTTCGCTGCTGTAGGGCCTGCTGACTTTTCGGCAATTAATTCAGGAAGTCTCACGTCTCTGCCGGCAAGCGAACTTCGACTTGGGTGCTGCGAGTGATACTTGTACAGCCTTCATCGGCCTCAGGCTCGGCGCGATATGGCGGAGGAGCTTAGGCTTGCGCTTGAGACGGGCAGTTTTGGATGCAGGGAGAGATCTCGATGTTCGTCTGTATTTTTATTGTTCATTGGGCCCTGCCCTTTTCCCTATTGAAGAAAATCATATCCCTGAAATTCTTGGGGCCGAATGTGCTATGATTTCTCAAAGGGTCTAAATTGATGAGAAAAACGAGCTATTAAGTATCATTGCCATATATTTGAGAGGCGCTACAACTTTTCAGATTCACCCCTAGGCTTTATCATTCACTCATTCCTACTTTCTTCTGTTATATTTCTTTCTTCTTTCCTCCCGTGTACTGCGAGGTGATTTTCCCCCAGGGGCAAATGAATGAAATAAGGCACGCGGAAAATATAGTGTCTAACTGAGAGCTGTGGCTGATATGCAGATGGGAGCACCTAAAATAGTAGGTGCCGAGCCCTACGTGCAGCCCCACTTTATCGAAACTCGTATATTTTTTTTCTCCTCCACACGAGTTTGCAGTCACATGACGAGAACAAGCCAGCGGTTGGTACGGTTTGCTGCAGTTTAGACAACACCTCGCAACACCTCGGCGGCCGACTTCTGTAGCTATTATTCACGCCTCTTGCATTTTTCAGATTGGAGATGCTATAAGCCATATAGCTCAACTGCAAGGAGCCACGGCGACGGCTAGAAGCAATAGCAGAGCCGAAACTAGTACGATCGAACTACCAGCACGAAGCAGTTTGGCGGAAATTTCACTACAGTTTCATTAAGCACCAAAAGCTACAGGCCCAAGAGACGGAGAAAGTTTATAACTGGCAAGACCAGCAAGTAAAATTGTCATATCCGATGGCCTCCCTAGAAAAGCATAAACTAAACAGTCCCTCCAGTCCTTGAATAAATGTACCCATCATGGCGATTTTTAAAGAGAAACAGTCTATCCCGACTATAGCCAGAAAATGCCAGCTGCGAAAAACACCAGACCAACGCCAAGAGACGCCGCCGTCTTCATGCCAGAGCTGACGACCACGGCAGTATGGGAAGCAGAAGCAGTGGGCCCGGCAGAAGTGAACGTAGTTTTCGCAGTGTAGTTGTGCGCAGAGCCAGTGGCATTCCCAGCCCAAGCAGCAGCCCCGGCGCCAGCGGCTGCTCCAGCCCCAGCCCCAGCGGCAGAGCCAGAAGAAGATCCAGCACCGGCGGCAGCCCCGGCGGCGGCACCAGCAGAAGATCCATAAGCTGCGCCAGCCCCAGCGGCCGCACCGGCGGCAGCCCCGGCAGACGAGCCAGAAGCCGCGCCCGCGCCCGCAGCAGCACCAGCAGCAGCTCCGGCAGCGGTACCTGCACCGGCAGCAGCACCAGCAGCAGCACCAGCAGCAGCCCCGGCAGTAGCATAAGCACCAGCAATGGCGCCGGCAACGGCAGTAGCACCAGCGGCAGCGCCGGCGCCAGCTTCGGCAACGGCAGTAGCACCAGCGGCAGCGCCGGCGCCAGCTTCAGCACCGGCAGCGGCTCCGGCTCCGGCAGCGGCCCCAGCTGCAGCACCTGCAGCAGCACCTGCGGCAGCACCGGCTCCGGCACCGGCAGCAGCTGTGGCTGCAGCAGCAGCGCCGGCAGTTGCAGTCGCACCGGCACCAGCTCCGGCACCACCCCCAGCACCAGCGGCGGCGCCAGCGGCAGCTCCGGCTGCAGCACCTGCGCCGACATAGGCACCAGCGGTAGCGTAGGCAGTGGCATAGGCAGTGGCGTAGGCCTCCTTGGGACAGGTAACGGTGGCTGTGACGGGTTCGTCACCGCAGACGGTGCAGGTGGTGACGGTGACGGTGAAGTCGGTGGGGACCTCACCCTCCGTGCAGGTGCAGGGAGAGGCCTCGCAGGTCTTGGTAATGGTGTAGGTCTTGGTCTCGATACCGGTGCTGCAGAGATCCTCATACTCGGTCACGTAGACATACGTGGTGGGCTCGGGAGGACACTCGGTCAGCACACCAGTAGTCTCCTCACAGCGAGTGACGGTGATAGCCGGAAGAGTGGTGGTCAGCACGCAACTGGTGTCAGCAACATCTCCACGGGGGATGTTCCGCGCCGAAGCGGCGCCGAGAAGAGAGAGAAGAGCGAGCTGAGACGTCTTCATCTTGGAAAATATTATAGATATAAATTTGAAAAAAATTATGTGTTGGGCGCAGGCAGGGGAAAAGAGACTAGATTAAACGAGTGTATGAGGCTGTCTGGCTGTTGATGAAATGAATGTGAGGACACAGCAAAGGAATTGTGTCTTTGGCGGTATTCAGGCAGGGCAGGATCAAAAGAAGGATGGGCCGAAAAACGAAACGGGCAAAAACGAGCGAATGATACTCTCACTTGAAAGCTGCTGAGTGCTGGGCGATGTCGGTGCCGATGTCGATAACGGAAAGGACTAGAGAGCGAGAAAGGAGAAAAACTTATATATACAGATGTGTGTATGCCTGGCATCACGCGTTCAGCAAGAGCTCAGGCGCCCCAAATCAGTAGCCTATGCTGTTAGCATATCCATGCTGCTTGCGGAGGGCTACAAAAACAAACAAAAGCGACTTCTCCATTCCCGGTGCCGCTGTTTTGAAAACAAGCATATAAACAGACAAAGGCGGAGGAATGAGGACTGGACCTTTACGAACACGGGCAGAGGGAGACTAGCAAACAGAACAGAGTACGAGGAAGCGAATAGGAGGACAGCACGCGTCTGTCTTGTATACAAAGGATGAGGGTCCGGTGCCTTGGAACGTAGAGCAGCACAGACGGTGTACCCGCAAGCGGAAAATTAGCATGCCAGGAAAGAGGTGAGAGATAGTGAAGGGGGGAGGAGAAGGG
>JRUC01000507.1:0-18140 GCA_000806385.1 Leptographium procerum
GATCACGCTGCACCGCACACTACTACACGAGCACCACGACTTTATGCTGGCCTCTCAGCACCCGTCGGCATCGCCGGCGCTACGGCGCCTGGCCCAGAAGTACGCAATGCCGGCACGGATGTGGCGACACGGCATCCACAGCTTCCTCGAGCTCCTGCGCCACCGCCTGCCCGAGTCTCAGGAGCACATGATCACTTTCATCTACCTGGCTTACTCCATGATGGCCTTGCTGTACGAGACCGTTCCGGCGTTTGAGGACACCTGGGTTGAGTGCCTTGGCGATCTTAGCCGCTACCGCATGGCCATCGAGGACGATAACCAGCGCGTCCGCGACACCTGGACACAAGTCTCTGCCGGCTGGTACACCATTGCCTCGAACCACGCGCCTACTACCGGCCGCTTATACCATCACTTGGCTATCCTAGCGCGGCCTCACGTTACCACCCAGCTATTTCTCTACCTTAAGAGCCTTTGCGTCCCCGTCCCTTTTACGTCTACACGCGAATCTATCATGACGCTTCTTGACCCTATCTTGAGCGACAAGCCGCCGTTTGGGGTTTCCGAGGTCGACCTGAACTTTACCAAGCTCCATGCCATTCTCTTTACGGGCAAGGCAAAAACACTTTTCAGGCCAACCTTTGTGAAAGTTATAAACGCCTTAAATGACAGCATCGCGACTGCCGGGAAGTCGTGGATCCAAAAGGGCGCGCACATAGCTAGTATTCACAGTTTCTCCTCTCTCGGATACGGAGACAATTACAACGTGCTCATGAAGCTGCTGCGTCGGCCGTTTACTAGCAGCGCTGCTACACCTGATGGCGCCGCCGCACCCTCTCTTGGAAGCACCTTGGGCACAGAGCCATTAAGCGGCGCACAGGCTTTAACGTCGGCCGTAGACCGGATAGTGTTCTTGCGCCTAGGCGATGCGAACTGCTTTGGCTACATGCACGTCCGCCTCGTGTGGCTGCTGGCAATGGCCAAGCTGGACAACGCCATGGTCTATCTCGAAAACTACGTGCCTTGGCCGCTGCTTGTTAGCTATCTAAACGACCTGATCAAGACGTACAAGCAGTATGAGAGGCTAGATAAGGAGACCATCATGACCGCTCCCTCCGACAACTCTTTTGCCGAGGCCGCTCGTCCAGCAAGATCTAGCGCGCCTGAACAGCAGCAGCAGCAGCAGCAGCCTCCGCAGTCTGCAGCTAGCACGACAGATGCTGCTGAGCCACCGCGGCCGCGCAGTGTCGAAGATACGCCGATTCCAGAAGATTGGGCGCTAAGAGGGATGATATACACTCAGGATACGTTTCCTAGGAATTGGTTCGCGGAGGTCGCGGCGGTGGATGACGGCGAAAGGTTAATGGAGACGCCAGCCATGACGGAAATACGCAAGGAGAGGATCCTGTGGCTGGCCGTGCGCCTTGCCAGGTCTTCAAGGTGGATGCTCTATGACGCCACATCACATCATTTCACTGTGGTTCCTAGATTTTCCATGACAGCAACAGAGGCCATGCAGGTACTGTAACGGGAAGAATTAATGATGTATGGCTTCTACTTGGTGTGGCATAGAATATATTCTTACATACGATGGTGTCAGGGGTAAGTAATCCGTGCCTCGCAAGTATTTTACATTAGTAGGTGTGCTGACATTTCGCAGTGTTGAGGGTCGCGAAAATGGAGCCAAGTTTGACCTGCAGGGGTCGATTACTTGCACTTGGGTCGCAGGGACAAAATGTTTGCTTTACTCGTGCCCGCCCACTCTTCATAGACAAACTGCATTTCATTTCGCTCTGGACAGTTACGGAGCAAAGTAAACAAGAATTTTAGGTTGCTTTTACTGTAAACTATACAAAGTACAACTACTTCTAAACAATTTACATATCATATCTTTTTGAACATAAACTAAAAATATATGAATAAAAAGTACACGATATACAACTAAAAATCCAATATAATTTAGTAAATAATATGAAGTGTTCTCTTTTTTTAAAAGCTGAAAACCGTAAGAGCAGAGTTATTTTCTTAGTAAAAGTAACCCAAAGAAATTAGACATTTGACTGTCGAGTACCTTCTTTCGAAGATGGCGCTGTTTCTTGAAGTACGAGTAAGCGGTTATTTTTAAAGTGGGACTGGAAGGCGTCTCATAAGGCATCTGCGCTAGGCCACGTTATCTTAGTTCGCATATTACTACAGGAGTAAAACATGCACAACCCCGCTTACACAATCCCGCTTTTCGTTACAATACTACAGGTATGTAATACGCTAATGAGCAGAACGCCTCTGCTATCCCCGCTGCGAGGATGGGAAAAGTTTCTTAGTCAGGAGAACTTTGGAGACGGGATGGAAAGCCGAGAGCCAGCCCTACGGGACTTTCTCCAAGATACAAACACGCCCAAGCCGTGATGCAATTACTGCCATTGGAAAAGACGTCTGAGTTATTTGCCATTCCGTGTGCGGGAATTCGTAATAGTAGGAAATCAGGAAAGGCTAAGAGAAAGAAAAAAAAAGATGGCTGTAAGGCAAGGCAAACCCCTCACTGGATAAGAAGTCTTCTGCAGCAAGCGAGACGGGACAGTTCACACGAGTAGAGTCGGAGTTTGCAGTAAGGATGCAGCCTTCTTACCCTTGGCGTCAACAGCCGTCCTACTTGGTGAATATGTCGTCTTTATCTAGCTCCTGTTTTTTTTCTTTCTTTTCTTTCTTTCCTTTTTCATTCTTTTCTTCTTTTCTTCTTTTCTTCTTTTCTTTTTTTCTTTTTTTCTCTCATTCGTTCCTTCCTTCTTTCTTTCTTTCATTACTCCAGATCCTCAGCAACATTTTAAGCTTTACTCTTCCAAATCCGCATCGTATTTCCTCGACCTTTTTCTCGATTCTGCCCTTTCTACTCTGGTACTCGGTTAGCGAGCTACTTCTCTCTTCGTGCCGCCCGTCATGCAGGCCGCCTCAGCTGCTGCACTATTTGTGTGCTCTGTCTCTTCTCTCCCCCCTCTCCCCCTCCTTTCCCCAAATGAGGAATAGTGTAGAGAACGTGTAGTAGTCAGTTTGTCGCAATGTGCCGCAATATGCATACATGGTAGTGATCAATATTGAGTCTGTGCCGTACGCAGTAAACCGAATGGGTTGCTTCGCCGCCCAAAGGAGACGTGAGTGTCTGAGAGGAATCTTGGCTGCTGCTGTTGGCTAGCAGAGGCGGCCAGATCAGTTCTTCGTATCAGTCTCTTGTCTCCCTCCCAGATCCTTCCCTTCTTCTCCTCTCTCTGTCTCTCTGTCTCTCTGTCTGTCTCTCTGTCTATCTCTCTATCTCTGTCTCTGTCTCTATCTCTATCTCTCTCTATCTCTCTGTCGTGATTCTCCTCTTTGAAATTCCCTCCTTGCTCCTTAGTTTGTTCATGAATCGGTGTCTCTTTTGTAAACAGCGAGGCCGACGACTGTTTCTTTCCCTTCAACCCGCTTCCAAACATATCTTGATGTTATCTCTGCATCTTTCTTTATATGATTATGCTGCCGCTTTGATTTTCGCAGATGGCTGGCCTCGTGCGCATGGCCTGTCGACAGCGCTGCTCCTGGGGACGCCCTTAAATCACCACCCTGTTCGCCGTTCTTCTTCAAAACGGTTGCAAATATGGCCGTTCTATTACAGGGAGATGTCCGTGAGCCTCCTGTCTAGCCTCTCATGTCTTGTTACTGCCTCTTGACCTTTTCTGCGTCTTACTGATCAGGCAGTCTGTCATCGCCGGCCGCCGAATCGAGGGACGGACCCACAACCCATCACGCACTCACCGCATCAGTTAGGCATCGACTACACCTATAAACCATCATGATGTAGCGACTGAAACGCTTGCGGTGAATCTAGTCTTGCCTCTTGGTCCGCTTCTGTCGCCCGCGTCTTTTGTCTGGAACATTCCTGGTGTGAACTACGAAAGGCCCGCCACCAGCTTAATAACAAAGGCGTCTAGTTCAGGCATCCAGGCACCGACTCGGCTTTTTTATTTACAAACTACGCTCCTGGTGCCAAGCGGCGCAAGTGTTTGTAGCCCCTACAAAGTAGTTGCTTACAGGTTCCACTTTAAGACTACCATACCGCCCACCTCGTTCCCGACTCTCTTCTCCCTCGAGTACTCACATTTCTTCCATCAGCTTAATCTAAAAAGCGGCCGCTGCATTCATCAAATATCATCAACAGTCCATTCCGTTGCGTCCCCGTCAAACACGGCATGGCAGAAGCATCTATTGATATGGCAGGTAGCAGCACAATCGAAGGAGGGAGGGAACGGGATCGATCTGATAGGGGCTCATCGGTATCTGCCTCCAAGAAAAGAGCCCATGATTGTCGTGAGCCTGAATCATCCAATACTGGACACAGCCACCACCGCTTATCGATGAGACCACACAGTGATGAGCATCAAGCTGTCATGCAGGAGCATATTCAAGCCGACGATACGCATCTCGGCAGCGCTTGCGCCGGTGATCTCGACGACCATAGTGGCGGCATGTCGCACGTTTCCAGTCCGTCAACTGCGGAATGTGAGAACAGTAACCCGCTGGTCTCTGGAGCTACTCTGCCGCAGGATACAGATCACGAGCCCACCACCAAGTTGTCTGCAGATGCCCCCAGCGAGTCGATTGTTCTGAATGGCACAAACACATTTGCCTTTCGTGAGTGGCTGCCAGACGTCGGCGACGGCTCATATCAAAGGTACGCAGGTGAATATGCAAACAGAAGCTGAAGACCAGAAAGAGACAAGGACGATAAGGAGTAAGGAGAAAGGTGAGAGGAGACAGTGAAGGAATAAATGAAAATAGGGAAGCCCTAGGTGCGCAGTCGTCTTACGGACGACTCAAGCTCCTGCATAGACGGCTAACAGCAAACACGGATACAGTAACAGTCTCTCGATGAGAGGCCACCATGGACCTCTCCGGGGCAGACGCTACTATCTAGAATTAGCTTCCTTTGGCGCTGAACAACGCGCGAGAGAACGCCATGAGGACCTCAAACAAGCTATGTGGACTCTCAATAAGAGCTTTTCTCAGGGGTGAAGGAGAGGGCAACAGCATGCCGACGCTGTTAGCCATTTTCTTCCTACAAGAGGCTCAGCACCAACCCATGGAACCGGCATTAGGCGATCTCCCGCACTGCCATCTGTTAGCACTAAACTTTATTCAAGCGAAGAACAGGGGGTAAAACATTCGAGATTAAGAAGAAGTTAGATACAAGACATACTTCTCTACTCCTGTCCCCGAGCTCGCTCTCTCTCTCTTCTATGCTCATAACCGTGTCGTGGCCCTACTCGTACTTGTAGCCCCGTTTTCAAGTATTTTACTGTTCTCCCAGCTCGTCTATAGGAGGTTCATGTCTTTTTTTTAAAAAGAAAAAAGTCTCACTATGCAGCTTAACGGGAAAAAGGAAATCTATCTAGACACAGCCTAGTCCCAAAATAATTTCGTATGGGACCAATCCGGCCCTAAGGAACTAAGCGTCTTCAGCTAGCCAGGCATTTAATGTGCTCTTGGTACTCGTACGAGTACTTGTAGTCATATGGCTTCAGTCGCACAAGCTCGAGTCCGGGTGTATTCGCCCCTAATAAGACGTCCAGTCACCACGTTTTGGTCTCTGTGAAGTTTAGTGCTTCATATATGTCCTGCTATTATTGATGCTGTTTCCCTTCCCATCCCAAATCCTTCTAACCAGAGTAGCACTCACATCGCCCGTCCACGTGCTACATTCATCAGTAGCCAATAGAATTAAAGCAAAGCTGACACAACTATGAGTACTCGTACCTGCCTCGAAAAAGTAAAGGACAATACCAAAGTATTCGTACTCGTACTTGTAAAGTGCCGGCTGTCTCATAAGATAAAGACGTGTGCATCCTACGAGTGTGTATGAGCTCGTGGTACAACTCCACGATAGCGAGTAACTACAACTGGAATTTCTGACATTACGATACGAAATAGCAAAATCACGCGGCTAGCCGGATGATTGTGATATGTGGGATGATTATGAAGCAATACGTGTGACAAATCTTCTGTCCTAATCAAGGCTTCAAAATTCACTCAACCAACGAGGAAATATTAGAAGGTTGAAATACGCCTCTTTGGTCAACGGAAAAAAAAAAGGTTGAAGAGTGGCGAAAGTCGGCGAGGGGCGAGGGGCGAGGGGTGAGAGGCAAGAGGCAAGAGGCAGGAGGCAGGAGGCAGGAGGAAGGAGGAAGGAACTTTTTTTTTAAAGGGTCTACGGATGCTTTCGTAGTTAGAAAGCCCAATGCACTTAGACCACTGAACGTAAGCCTCGTGCTTTGGCCCCCGACCACCACCCGACGCACCATATGGCTCGGATAGGACGGTCACGTCGTGCACTGCCAGCCTGAAAAGGCGTCAAGGCGTCTGGAAGGCGAAGACGGTTAATCAATATTAAGGGATGTCGGCCTATCGTTATCCTTTCTGCCTAGTGAAGTGAAACGTTGAGCTGTTTGGGAAGTAATATGGGGCTGACTAGAACGCCTGAGCTTAGCAGGGAAAAAGAGGGGGCGCAGGTAGGTTTGCTGTTGCATTCAAACTATGACTTTTCGCGGTTATGGCATCGTGTGGTGGTATATCATGTTACCAGGTCGAACTGTCATATGGATCTGGCCAAGGACTCGCACCGCAAGAAAGAAGTTTGAAAGACACCTAAAAGCTGGGTAAGGTGGGACTGATCAGCGAGGAAGTACGAGACTGTACATCCAAGCTCAGAAACTCGGCATAAAATTGTGCAAGCAGTCACTTCATGCAAGTATTCAAAGTTTCATCGGGCTTCAAAACCCAACAGTGTCTTGTTATAGCCAAGTGATATATTCTTAACGGCATAAGCCTTGTTGTCTTGCAATGAGAGATCGGAAAAATCCTTTAGGCGCCGATGGCCATCAGATTTGGTCTGAGACGAGAAACGACAATTTGGCGGCCTGAACGAGTACTCGTACACCTTGGATAGGTGGAGACAAAGAGTGTTGGGGGATGCTAATATCAGGAACATGTGGCGCTGAGCCATTGGTCTGAGAAGCTTGTTTCTGTTGGCCAACCAAGGCAGTATCATCTACTCTGTATAAACTGCGCAGTGAACGAACCACACCGTTCCTCTTCGTTGCGTAAGCTATTAGAACTGCTCTAAAACAAGTCATTGGCCGTATCTTAGTCCTCCTAATGAAGCCACATGTGGCTGAGCCAGGAAGATGCGGTACTTAATGTTTTACTAACTCAAGCATAAAGGGGAAGTTGCAGCAAGCTTCTGGGAGTATTCCGTCATCTAACAAGCACAGTACGCTCATTCTACTATTGAATTCGTGTACTATGAAAGTAAAGCTCGTCTACCCATCTGTCCGTATGAGTAGTTTGCCATGCTGGCAGAAACCTCGTCCTCTTGCGAGATACGGCTTGCTCGTCGTATATGGGATATAAGAAGCAATGTATGACTGCATGGGAGACTTCAAGACTATATCGACAAAATAGGCGGCTGGATGCAGCCTCACAGTTAGGCAAGGCTGTTGCCCCAAGGGCGCAGTATGCTGGCTAGCTGGGCCATATAATGCCATAGATCTCGTGGAACACAGCATAACGCTATTCCCTGTTAAGGTGACTATAA
Source organism: Leptographium procerum (assembly GCA_000806385.1). NCBI lineage: Eukaryota > Fungi > Ascomycota > Sordariomycetes > Ophiostomatales > Ophiostomataceae > Leptographium > Leptographium procerum. Next base: position 7,616 of record JRUC01000507.1, read on the forward strand.
ATGCATTCCGACGGCCTGTCAGTTCTGGTTGCTTTCTCTGTTCTGGTCAAAGAAAACGCTTTTGGCCAGGCCTGGGCATCTGCTGGGTTGATGCCGATATACGAGTACTGCGGAGGTCGTTGCAGCGTATTTTTTTTGTTGCACCGCTAACAAGCTGGATTGTGGGGGGTTGGACCCACTATTTCTGTCGCAATGGTGGCAAATTTGTGATTGTTAGCGCTCCCGCCTAAGATTCGCTCCTTCCCGTTCACAAAAGCGTGGCGGATCCAAATAGCCGGAGAAAGCGAACAGAGGCAAGATGATGCAATACGAATAATGCCGAGCATACGAGTACAGAGTGATTGGCCACGAATGTTATTTCATTTGCAAACGGGCTACGGGACACTGGAAAGATATATGAAGACTGCGGCAGGCGAGCTGAGCTTTATTCGAAACAGTCTCGTAAAGCCAAGACGAGACAGGCAGAAAGAATGATCATCTGTGATGACAGATGGCAGAAAAAAAAAACAAGAAGAAGCAGTCGAGACATTTTTGAAAGAAAGCCGCGGCAAGCACGGCGCAATGCAGCAGGCCCTAATTGGCACTGCGACTGTCATCCCGCGCGCCGTGTCCATTTTTCGATCCAACAGGTCAACATTTCATGCATGTCCGCTGATGATCCTTCCCGAGTTTCTCCAAGATGGCTGCATCATGCAAATCTTCTCCCCCAGGCCGCGTACACCACTTCACCACTCACAGAGCGTACGTCGTACTCAACGTCGCTTGCGTTGTGCGTTGTGTTTCAATTCATTTTTTACCGGCCAGGTGGACAGCTTCGTCCAGCATCCGAAGCACATTCAAGACAAAGGCACGAAATGAAGTTTGAGAATTGTATATCCCTGAGCTTCTCGGAGATCATCATAGACCCGGCAGGCATGGGGCTGCAAGCTCCTGCTTACAGCACACCCCCCCGGTTGTCGAGCCTTGCGTGGCGTGGAGATAGTCATCCCTCCCCGTAGTACCTACGAGATACTTTTAGAGTACTCCCATTTCAGCCTTCTCCCCGTTTAGGACTGCCGCACATTTGGCCGTATAGATGCCACAGTGCGCATCAAAGTCACGAGTACGAGTACGAGTATGAGTACGGCGGCCTCTTGCATGCTGAGAAAATTTGATGCTCTAAAGGGACATTCAATCTGGAGACGCAGACAAACCAAGAGACGCATTCAGTGTCGCTGAGCTGGATCACGAATGAGATAAGGCACGCGCAACCCGCGCAAGCTATCGAAGCAGGTAATGTACAAACACTCAAAGCGAGGGCACATGTAGTCTAAATATTCCACCTCTGAACAGTGCCGGAGAGGAGGGGAATCTCCCAATAAATCTACGGAGATGTCAGCCTTGCTCTACTATGTGTGCGTTTTGATATAATTACAAGCTGTCCCAATCAGCAATACTGGCTTACTTGGCCGGCTTTTTTATTAATGGCCTAGAAACTTGACTCCGAGCGGGAGACTCGGCAACTGAAGATAATTAAGGCTGCCAAGATAATATGCTTGAACAGGTGGCCGACGGGAGGGAACAGCCCGCTACCCCTATTTTGACAGTATGTCTAGATACGGCAGCCTGGGCTTGGATTACTACCGTCAGACAAAAATGCAGTCAGTGTCATCGTCATCGTCAAACCGAAAGATCGCCAAACCAAGAGTTCCTTAACTTCCTAGCGCTCGTAGTGGCATAAACAGAACGATGCGGGCCAGGGAAATTTTTCTGGCGACCGAGCCATTGAGGACTAGAGAACCGAGAAATAGCCTTTAAAAAGTGAAGCACACCAGACTAGTGGAGATGCAGATCTTCAAGACTGTGGTTGAATTATAGACCGATAGTTTGCACCTTAAGAGCAGGCCGTAATCGCTTGAATAGAAAAACTGGTATACGTATGTATGCGTGCTAAGAGGAAGACGCAATATGGACGTAGAATCCAGCACGAGGATCGCACAATTACATCATCAAAGGAACAGCTAATGAACAATATATATAGATTGCCTCCTTTTACACGTCCCCAAGATCCTTAGATTTTCTTATTCAGAAAAAAAAATTAGGTAAAGAAAGCCCAGCCAATCACAATCATCCATCATAGCCTTTGAGACGTGAGATGTGCATGAAAATATCGATTGGCGTCGAAAGCCGCAAGCTCAGCCCTCGGCCAATTGAAAAAAAAAAAAAAAGCCGGCCAGCTTTGGCTTTCACTGCCGGATTGAGGACATCCATCTAGCTGGCTTTAGAGCTGAAAACGGTGTCTATGGTCAGGCCAAGCAGAACTGGTGGCCTTGGTGTTCATGGCTCTTTTTGCGAAATTGCCAAGCCTCTTCGTGTTATTACGAAGCTTTTTCCAGTTTCTGTCAGACGTCCAAGACTTGTTTAGCCAAATAATTTGACATGAACGTGTCACGCAACTGCGTCGAGAACAGGGACAGACGGGCTTTAGCTCCAGGCCGGAAAGACGAGGCCGGTATTAATCCGTATGCATTGCCAAGGGGTGAAAGCAGGGCGCTCGCACAAACGAAAGGCAGATGCTGCCAGCAAAGACTTGCCCCCATATGGTGGCCTTAAATGCGGCCGCTCAGGGGTATGCTGTCATGCTTTTTTTTTTTGCCAGCCTTACATTCCAGCTGGACGCCTAGATTATCCCAGCCCCTGGAAGGCAGATTAGGGTGGCTACGAGTTATTAGTCTCCATTTGCCTATTTTAGCTTCGTAGATGCAGCCAAAATTGTGTTCTTTAGGCTTTCCAGGTCGGTAATATGATGTCTGCAACCAATCAACAAGCAGAAAAGGCCCAAAGTATAATCTAAAAGGAAATTCCAGGTGTTTGTACTGGTATCTGGCTGCAGCATAGCCCTTGTTGAGAGTTTTATTTTTTTCTCTTAGGATGCAGACATATCAAGGTAGGGGCCAATCCGTCGGGATTTTGTACCAGGTGTATTGTATATGTTAACTAGAGAGGCCGTAAGCCCAACAGACAATATTTGACGCTATCAACTAGTGTTTTTTTATTTATCGATGAACCGTTCACCGCCAGTCTGAAGTGACTTGACAGAAGTGCAAACGGTTTGACGAGTGGGATAGTCACACGTTTGCAAGATGCATTTCGAGCAATTTCGCGTGAATAAGTTGTAACACCACTGGCTTTAAACCGTTCTCGTGCATATGGATGCCTTTCAGGCTGCAGATAAGCCTTTAAAGAAAGGACAGGAAGCTCACGGCCCCATATATCAGTCTTTGGGCGATGGCATGTCAATCTAGACTGCCAGCTAACCTGTTGCTGCTTGAGAGCTGTATTGTGGACACCCTTTGCGTTCAGGTTTTGGAGGTGTTACTGAAGCTACGAGCACAAGAACTTTGCTTCTTTTTCCATGACATGCCACATGGCTTTTGTGCACCGGCTTAGGAAATGGTCCAGCTAACTCGTAGTTCTGGGATCTCGTTTGCAAGGCTGTAGGACAACTTTTGAGCGGCGCTACAACGCACATCATTGCCTTACGAAAGACTACGCTAACATCTTTGGGCCGAGAAATTACGACAGACACCACGCGCTTAGAGCCCTGTCTTACAATGCCTTGTACGGCGCAGCACTTCTCTCGCCGCCTTGAATAGATAAACAGGTTTATGCGAAACCTTTTAACTCCCTAATCTAACTATGGCACCTATCATGCGCGTGAAGGTTTCCAACGCATGTGCTGCAAGGCGTCCGTCTGCCTTTAGCACTCCTTGCTTGGGCCGATCTAGAACATGTCGGTGACTAGGTAGCAGCAATTAGGCATTTTCGTTGCCCCGATAAGGCTGCAACAATGAGTCGTATACGATGTTTTCGAAGATGCTGAGACAACTGGGCCTCTAGACTCGGTGTTTCCCCGCTCTCCCTTTGAAACAGTGCTGGAACTTGCATGCCTATCTGTCGTGGAACAAAGGTTGAACTCTATGCTGTGCACAAGAGCTATGAAGGAAGACTCGAGCGAGAATCTCGGCCTTTTTGCCATGAAAATCGGTTAACGAATGTGTAATAAATTCAGCACACCATGTGTTCCCAAATGAGCACATGCCAAGTTTTTCATATCAGGCATACATTCGGCTAGAATGGGGTTATTTAACTAGATATATATATATACATATATATATATGTACTACTGGAGAGAAACTCGAAGAAAGCCCAGCTTGGTTAGATCGTGGCGGCAAGTCAGATGCCGCCGTTTCTTCATCCTATCAGTTCAGCGGGAAGAATATTATGTTTTGATAGAGCACATGGTATTGATACATTTTATAGGACTAGCCGGACTATGAGAAAACTGGGCGTGTTTACTTTGAAGAGGTGCAAGGCCCTTTCAATGCTCTTCTGGGAAACTTTCAAAAAATTGTAAGCCTCAGGCCAAATTTGGGTCTAAAAATACAATCGGCATTAGCAGTATTATATGCCTTGCCTCTAGAACCAAAGAAAGTGCTTTGACCAAACAGAGAGGAAAGAGGAAAATGCTGCCCGGGAACTCATTCGATCTCTTGGAGGACGAACACTGCAGCCTTTTGGCGGCTTGTCAGACCATCAATCAAACAAGTAATTGCAGCTAGTGAAGCATCATTAACCGTCCGGTAGACAGACGTTGCTTACGATTCTGAAAGACGCTTCTCGCAAAACTACCCATTTAGAGTAGGCCGGGTTGGAAGAATCAAGCTGCACAGTAGAACGTTCTCCATGTTCCATAGGATACAAGACGTGAAACGCATCTCGCAAATTGAGGATAGATGCTCCACTTAACTGATTATCGACTGGTTAGGCCCCCTGATATATATCTTCCTGTCTAATACTTCTTGTCTAATAAAAAAAGAGTCTGCAGGTGCATGGGCAGTCTAACTGTCTAAGGCATCCTTCCGCTGCATCTTTCCTGCATTCGGCTTTCTTTTCTTTTTGTTTCCCCCCTTTTCGTGAAGTTTCTGCTTCTGACCATGTCCCTATCTCTCATCTTTTATCTGCGCAATACAATTTCAAAGAAATATCACCCATCCCCCCCTTTTCGATCTCCACTCCCACTTCACGATCTCCCTGCAAAGCAGAAGGCGGTAGCGTTCAACAAAAAAAATAGAGCGGCCATAGTCCTCACTTTAGGAGCGCACAGGCGCTATTTCCACGAGTCCTAGAAAAAAAAACATTGTTGGGGAAACGAAATCATAGGTAGAGTGATTAAAACGGGTTGCAAGGTGTCTTCTTTTACGGGCAAGACTACTCGGGGAGAAAAATGACGAGAAAGGCAATACCATGGCTGATCTTTGGTCTTGTGTGCCATCGTAAAGCCAACTGCTCGCAAAGAACTGCTTCGACAGCTGGCTCAACTCCTTTGCAGTAAACTGCTGCAATGCTTCGAAATTGCTCGCGGGACCGACAATCCCAGCTATGAAAAGTTGCGCGTGCAAAAGCAGCAAGTAAATAATAAAAAAGCCAACAGGCCCCGTCACAAACGGCTCCCAAGACTCACACCCTGGCTTCCAAAATGCCTAGAAAGAGTCAGGTGGAACGGGATGGAAGACTCTGACTCTTTTGTACAAGATAAGAAGGGGCAGGGGCTTGAGCTTTTCAAGTCGCCTCGCTTTTGTCAGCCTGCACCAGCGGCACGGGCTCTCCCATCTTGTTCCAACGATGCGAATCTACGCAGTTCTGCCGCTCTAGCAGTCTCCGCCTTGGGTAAACTTGCATGAGGGTTCCCAAGAAACCATTAAGCGACAAAAATAAAATAAAATAAAATAAATAAAGGACCAGTCACTTGCGTGGCTCTGCCCCCTAGCATGCCGTCTTACTGGCGGTCAACGGCCAACGCAGAAGCAACAGGGTACCAGGCAGTGTCGCCGCACGTTGAGGGCGTAGGCAATAACCCTAAACGCGATATTCGTAAGAGCAGCTGGGAATCAGGGAATCTTCAACGCAGTCATTAAGATAGGATAGATAGGTTGGCGAGGGAATCCATCCCAGCCTCCCATCGCTGTTCTAGGTATAAAAAGGAGCCGCTCGACAAATATGCATTTTCGACTTCTATTTCAATTCGACCATTTCAATATCACTCCCTTGATAGTGCTACTGGTCAAGTAGATATGCTGTGCCACTTCTTGTTTGCAACGAAAGCGAAAAAAGGGCGCGGCCGAGGCCGTCCATCTGGACAGACCACCCCCAACAATGGTTCCAGGATTGTGCCCGAGAAGGAGTATGTTTTTAACTCTCCTTTTTCACTTTCCTCTTCCTCTCACCGTGTCCTGGAAGTTTTCTCTTTTTTTTTCTGCTCTCGTCCTGCGTGGTCTCCTTGTCGTCTTCTGCCACAGATTCCTTGCCTGCATTTCCATTTGACTTTCGTTTCCCTCCTGTTATTTTTTTGTTTCTGTTTTCCGTTTCGTTTCCTCCAGCTTTAGCTTGCTAAGGGGTTGCCTTGATTTTCTAGATCAAAAAGACCTTCGAGGGCCAGCCACATCGGAAGCGATGGCCATGAACGCAGTGGAAAGAGTCGTGGCAGAGATTCAAGAAGTGGGACAGAGACGACAACGTGGACTAGCACAACGGAGACGGAAGAAATCCAGAGGGAAGTTAGGAGCGCCAGCTCTAAAAATGTTGTGGTCAAAAGGAAAAAGAAATGTACGACGACGACAACGATGACAGGAAAAGAGCGGAGATATCGTGCAGCTGCCGAAGATGGCGGCGAGTGCTCGGATTCTGTGATGGGAGAAAGCAAAAAAAGTCCGGCAAAGGCAAAGGGCAAGCAGGCGCAGATTGTCTCTGGGGAGGCCAGTTCTAACGACAGCATTCACTACGAAGGCAGCGAGCGTGGTGGAAAGGACAGATCTGAAGGCGTCTGAGGACTGCCGCACAGTTCCAAGACAATGCCAAAAATTGCCTAGAGAAACAGACCCTTCTGTGGTCTTCCCTGCTGTTAGCTGACCCGAGGGTAGATTCCGAGGCACGTACCACTTGTTACGGGAGCGAAATAAGTGTTGTTTCCTTTGGCTTCCTTGCCTTCTCCGCCGTCCCATTTATTTCCTCACCTTGTTTGTATCTGCTCTTTTCTTCTGCTTCTCACCGAGGGCTTCTTCTTTCCTTTTTCTTCTTGATTTTATTTTCTCCCAAATGGTGATACTTTAATGTGGTGTGGTGCTGGGTGTGGTGCTGGCTTCAATTTGACTTGGCTCTCTTGTTTCTCTTCGGACTTTTGGGAGTGATGCCTCTCTCTCACGAGCCAGTAAGCTGCCATATTTAAGCCCATAAACCTAGCCTCATGGGCACTCAAATCAGCGGTCTGCTCACAATAGCTAACACGAGATCGCAAAATAGAAGGGCACATGCCGCGGGCACATGCCGCTAACGCATGCACAAAATGCCGATTGCTCCTTGCTAATTTTTACTAAAATTAGAAGTCGTCTGGCCTTCTGTAACATTGTTCTTTGAATTCCGGTAGATTTAGGGGGAACGTTGGCCGGCGAATGTGGGAACCAGGCTGAAAGTAATAACCATACAACGCTACTGTAATAGACCATTTTCAAACCAAAAACTGCTTTAGCATGACCCATTAATAAGGCCAGGCCAGGCCGGCCGCCGGGCCGGCCACCAAGCCGCTTTGTAGCAATTCCACAATGTAGCGCAAACATGTGTGGTAGCCAGGACTTTGCGATCGACTGCGGGAGACAGGACTACCCTGTCTCACTGTGGGGGGTGAAGAAGGGGTAAGGAAAGGGTCGTCACAGCGTCCGGCAGTCTGCTTTCGTATTGCTGTACCGCTGCGCCCGTAGCCTGGAAAAATGACCGAAACCAAGAACCATAATAAAAATAGAAGAGTAAAGAAACGTAGGAGGCCGGGAAATATGACTTTGAGGGCAAAAGCTGGACGCTTTTAGAACTATTTTCTTCCCTCGGCCATGCCTTGCATGATATTTATCGGTTTGTCCGCTGCAAAGGTAACGCTGAGTACTGTCACGTCGCCACCCACCAAAAGGATCTGGGCAAGGCTGCAGTGCGTGCTGCAATGCCGGCTTTGTTTTTTTTTCCGTCGCTTTGCTTTTTTTACTTTCCTCCCTTCCCGTGTTCACTCCACAGATCCTCCATCTGTAAAAGGTAGTCGAAAACGTCTAGAAGTGATGTTGCCACAACCAAACACCCTTGTCCTATCGCGTACGGCACAAGGCAGGGCAAGTTCCCTATTAAATTTGCGTGCTCATACTGCTGACGTCGGTTGGAGGAAACAGAAACGCCCCGACACAGCACCGCCGTACGCCGCTACCCACTTTCAGGGTGCACAAAAACGTGCGATGAGGTATGACTTGTTCATGTCCCCTAACACCACACTGACAGGCAGCACTTGCTTTTTAGAGGTATGTCCGTCCTTTTCTCTCTTCCTCACCTTCTTGTGTCCAATAGCAAGACTGGACGAGTTTGTGGGACATGTATATGCTCTTAGGAGTCGTACTGCTGATTTTATTTGCTCCACAGGCCGGGCTAACACGATCCCCTTCGCATGCCAGCAGAGTATACGCCGATCGAAGAAAGCGGCAGCTCTCTGCTCTGTCAGACAACACGTGTCTCTTCTTCGAAAGCCCTCGACCAGACGCCGAATAGATCCTCAGTCCATACCGTGCGTTTTGAGCAAGGCGGCGGAAAAAAGGCCTTGTACTGAAAACTTTCACGCACAGCCCCAGACCGCCCTTTTCTCCAGAGGAGAGAACCTGACTTGAACCAACTGTAGCCTCCCTTTTGAAGACACATAGGCGGAATGGGGGACAACAATGTTGATGAGAGGTGGCCGGAATACTCCATCCAGTCCTATCAGACGCCCTCGCGCTGTCGTCGTCCTGAAATAGATCAGGTCCCGCGCTTTATGGCATCGCCAGAGTCGACTGATGAGATTTGCGCTGCCTTTCGGCAACTGCAGGCAGCCGAATCTGACGTGCTGGACGTGACCGCCGTTGCACGAGTTGCTGGGAAAGACAATCGAGGCTCCAGTAATTCTACCTTGACATCAGAGCAGTTTCCTAGTGAAATGGGCCAAACAGAAGAACTACTAGAGCAGCCTCCCCACGGTGCAGCGTCCATGTCACGATGGCGTCAGGTCGAGCAGCCCGGTATCACCCGCGACCTTCTTCACCTTGCTAGTGGGTTTGTCGACGATTGCCCCCCCAAAGCTCGGAGCACTGCTTGTTTTCTGCACGATATCGACATGATGACTGGACTGGACCGGGGATTCGAACTTGACGGGATGCCCCCAATCCCAAAAAGTGTGGCGCTTGACCGCGATATGTAAGTGGACACCAGTGAGCCTTGCTGTGAACGGTAGAGACTGCATCCAAATAGCAAACTGCTGAACGTGTCATAGCGTTATCCCTTGGGCGAACGAGGCCAGGAATGCGACCCAACATGAAATGCCCATAGCCATGCAAGTTGCCCGTATTCCTAAAACGCGCCTGACTGTCCTCTAATGCAGTATGTTTCACAGGCATTCGCACGATGGATCGCCAGACCACGATACAAGTGCTATTTTTGATATTGAAATGTCGGAGAGCACCACTCTTGCTGCTCAAAGGCTCCAGCCCTTTGATAACTCCGGCAAACCCTTTAGCGATAACTGAGACGGCGGCCAGGCAGACATCGCGATCCAGGGTGACTGAGTGATCCAAGTTCAGTCTTGATGATCGTGCGGGGAAAAGAGAGAGGCTGTATGCCGTTTCGCACTCTCATAATGTACGACGGTAAGAGATAAGAGAGCCCATGACCCGAGGTAGCAGCTAACATATCGTTTGAATAGCGGGCTACGCGGGTGAAATCTGGTAGCTTTTGTCGTCGTGGTTGTCTTGTTATTTTGGTTCGTTTTCAGTGGCCCCGCCACCTACTGTTTTTGTGTAGCACATGTTTTATCGCGCGGACCATGTCAACAGTGTTGTGAGCGCGGCGAAAGATGATGACGTCGCAAGCCCATTCTGTTCGGTGAGATGGAGATGAATTCCGATTCGGTCAGTGTTTGCAGGCTGGTCACTGCTTTCAAGGATAGTTGTCAGAGCTGAAATCAACAGAATGAAGTTTTTGTCCTCGAGCGAAATGCTGGGCAACAGGCCCGGGCTCTTGACCATGCTTCAGCTCTTGATCCTGTTGCGAAAGCAGGAGCATTTGCCAAGTGGATAGACAGGAGATAGGAAAGCAAGTCATCTGTGCCAAACCAGGCTGTCGGCGCCTTGCAATCGCGTGAAACAGTGGCGAAAACAAGTAAGGGCTGGAAAAAGAAAACCTAGAGCAGCCATGGCCTCAGGAAGCAGCCGATTCCCACCGCTTTTTGCCTGCTAGTGAAAGGGGGTAAAAAGGAGACCGAATGGCGGAATTGGTGATACAGGACTCCCGGTTTTAGTTGACTAACAATGGATTGTCTGCTCGTGGCTGGTTTGTTTTGTTTTGTTTTGTTTTGTCCTGCATTGCTTTCCTGCTAGCAACGAAGCTTCCTCTGTACGTCTTTTTTTTTTTTTTTTTTTTTTTTTTTTTT
>JRUC01000508.1:0-18110 GCA_000806385.1 Leptographium procerum
TCTTTCGTCTGCAAAGGGCTGTCAGCTGAACCATCTATATACTGGAGCACATCTTTACTGCTACACACACAGTACACAGTAGTACACTGTACTCATACTCGTACTCGTACAACAGCCTTCCTCCACACTCTCTGTTTCAGTCTAGTATCTTATATCACGTTTTGAACGAGACGTCTCAAAGAACGCCCGCCTCAACCAAGTTCAACATGCCGGGCGCTTTCAAATTGCCTTTTTTTAAGCCTCTTACATACACACGTACGAGTAGGGATACAGGCATGTGACGCTAGACTAAGACATATCCTCTCCCCATATCAGCGGCAATATTGCTGTTTTACGATATCGGTCCCATCTGTGGTAGAATAGTGGTCGGCGGCTGGCGACCAAGACTCGACGCCGACGCAAGACTCCACCGTGACCAGACGTAGCAAAGCTGTGGGCTGTTCGTGGCAGAGCCTGTACCCTTTCTGCAAGTAAGACCCTTTTTGTTCCGCTGGAAGCTGCAAATGCGTCGATCTACTCCGTTTGTGGGAATACGTGCCGCTGTAGCTATCTTTCTTAATTTTTTTTTGTTCCTTACAAGAAATGTGGCATATGCACTAAGATCCGTCAATCTCGACTACTAAGACGACATATCATATGTATCTCTCCATTGCATGTAAGATACGATGCTCTCACATATTGACAGATGTATCGCCATGGCAAGAAATAGCCGTGCCAATGCCAGCCGAACGTCGCGGCAAGGCGCTTTGCGTGTACTCCGAACGTCGTATGTATACAGATGCGTTAGTACAACATAGCGTGTTATTACCCTACGAGAGTACTCATAACTTTTGGCCCAACCGCTCTCTCAGCTCGGGAGGCAGTGGCTAGCATACCACTAGTGGGGAACTGAAGGGCCCAAGCGAACGCCCTAAAGCCCCCACGCGGCAACGGCCCTGCTGATTCCCGGAATGAAGCGAGAGCACACGCCATAACGGACCATTAAAAACGAAAGAAAGAAAAACATGGCATACTACGAGTACGGAGCATACATAGTAGCACTAACGGGGCCTTGTACACCGTCTGTGAGTACATGGTGCCCGCATACTACATGGTATATACCTCCGTACTATATACGTCCTGGTAGTAGCAAGTGCGCTTGCGCCGTAGCTATTCCGTACCATATCATACTATGTAGTAGTGTGGTGTCCTACGAGTACTCCCTTACACAGTTACGTTTCAATAGTAAAGCCCCGTACGGGTACGACCTACTAAACCGACGTATTGTGTGCCCCACATCACTCTGGCGGTAATGGGCGCTGATCAAGTGCTGGGGCTATTTCCGACTCAGTACTTAACTCCGTATTACGAACGCACTTGTATTTCGTCCATGTGCGCGGGATCTACTTGCCCGTTTATGTACGAGTAGGATAGTAGTTATGGGAGATACTATCCGTATGTAGCCTTGCTCGTACTTTGTACGCCCATTATACAATCGCCATACAGCCACGATCTATACAGAAGTCCATCGTACGGCTGACGTCTTCCCCTTCTAGACTGCCACGTTTTATGATGCTGTTCTGGCCCGTGGATAATGCTTTTCAGTCCTATAACGACTTATAGTACGGAACATGCCGATATTTACGAATGCAGACCTCAGGTCAAGGTCAGGTTAAGGGTTCCTTTTCCCAATCATTTCCCCTCTCTTTTGCTCTCTCCTCTCTCTCGCTTGAGTCCTTGCTCCCCTACTTCCTCTCTCGCTCTCCATCCGCGTCCATTTCCGTAGCATTTCCATTGGCGCGTCCACTTTTCCGCACCGAACCGTGCCGTGATAAGTCCGCTTTGGTCTTGGAAGGCCGCTAATTGAGTACCTCGCATGGTGGACAAACAAAAGTAGAATATGGGACGTCTCCCTGTGCCCTGTGCGTGATTAAAGGAAGCGAAGAGAGAGCGCTAAACTAGCCCCGTTCACGTAATCAGAGTCACGGAGTAGGGCCTGTCTCTCCTTCCCCACCCCCCGCCTCCCAACGTCTCGACTGTCTAACAATCTTGAAGTATGTCACCAACAGTACGCCTCGGACGGCTGACGAACAGGACCTTGTGTTCCATGTGAAACCCTCGCCTTTGAACATGGGGCTTAAAGGTTTGCGCCTCGGGGATTTTGCCATTAACATCACAGGCATTTTTCCCATTAGCACTGGCCTGTACGGCGGACTCGAATGTACTCGTAACATACATTAGCAATCACTGCCGCTGTCAAGACGGTGGCAAGGTGTACGGGTACGAGTACGACAAAATATCAAGAACAACTGTGCACGGTGTCCGCGTTGTGAAGATTTAGATCTGCCGTGTCAATACTCCGTAGCTACAACGAGTACGCGTATACTCGTGCCCGTAGTAGGAGTAGGATCGTTGTTTGTCATCATTGACGAGCGCAGGGCGCCTTCAAGTCTTGGAGGAGTGGTTGTTGGCTCGAACGGAGTGTTCCGTGTCGGCATGATGCAGAATGCAGAGCTGACCTTCATGGACAGAAACGGCAGGCTTTCCGGACTGCACTAGGCCTAATTGAAAGCTGTGGCCGTTTGGCGCTTCTGCCATCCCTCTAGAACACTGTACTCCGTACTCGTACTCCTCACATAAAATGCTATGAGAACTCGTACAACCCGTAACTTCGCAAGCATCTTTGAAGTCGGCTGCAAATAAAAGATGGAGCAGAAGCTTAGAAAAACCGTATCATAAAATGCTAATGGCGCAATCATTCAAGCATACTCGTAGAGGATTTGCTTGTGTGTGCTTTGCTTGGGCTGCTTGTTCACGTCCTGCGCTAGATTCCGGGGGAGTAGTTAGTGTGTGGTACTAAGACAAATGCAAATGATGCTATGCAAGCAAGGGCGTGCAAGGATTCGATTGGGGCCCAGGGGCCGAGAGAATCAGCGCGCTGCAAGAGCACCAGTAATCGGCCGACGTAGTTGGTTACGAGTACGAGTAGTTACGGGCAGTGAGGCGCCTGGCGACGTGGAGGAGCCAAATGAGGGAAAGATCTCGAGCTGCCTGTGCGTCGTGGCTATCTGCCGTTGCCCATGTGTGTGCATAAGGAAGGGCTTGGCTTGCAGAGGTGTGAGAATGGGATATGGCCTTGCACGGTAAGATACATACAGCTAAGGTTTGTGAGATTTCTCAGTAGCAGTACTGAAGAAAGGAGCTGGAGGAGCAGCTTGGCAAGAGGAAGCAGTCCTGTTGCAAGAGCGAACATCTCTCTCAATTGCATGCAAGGTTCTCTTTCCCTTTTGTCCTCTCTTTGCCTGCTTTTTCACAAAAGCCACTACGCGGAATATACCCCACCTGCTTGTGCTAATAGGAAAAAATTGCACCCATATGCACATAAAAAGTGCAAATGCAATCGCACAATCCATTCTCCATACCTCGATTGACGCTTGGAATCAGACCCATGTTGCCAAGCACAGCGTCAACACTGATCTTACTATGTATGCCGGCCGCAAAGACGGCCTCTCCTAAACCGCAAGCCCGTTCCCCCATAGTTCGAGTATGGCAGACGCGAAATAAAAAGGTTTGGGGGGAATGGCCAATGAAAAAAAAAAAAAGGCAGGAGCAATCGAGTCAGCAACGGCACCTACGGAGTGACCCTCCTTCCCGTTTTTAAAGTTGTAGCGTAGTTGCAATTGATGTAACTACACTTTTTTTTTTGTTGCCTTCAGGCCTCGCCAGCTTCGTTTGCCCACCCTTAAAAAAACACCACAACAGCCCGCCTATCCACTCTCGTCTTCTAACGCACTCACACCCACCCACACTCTTTTCCATACACCATCACGCATTCGTCGTTCGATGTTGTGGATACAGATGCAAATACTGAGGTAGAGCGGAGGGGTGCGGGTGGAGAAAGACCCCCCCTGGTTCGACATCTCTTGGGCATGGGTGTGTGCTCCGTGCGAATACACCTCCCCCAAAAAAGGTACCAGGACGAGGTACAGTCGACAGTAGACAGGTACGAGTATGCCTGCCATTCATGTGCTCTACCTGAAGCATCTTTGTTTTTTCCTGTTCCCTTTCCCTCCGGCCGCTTTGGCTGACAAACAAGCTTGTACGATCAGACAGGGGAAATAAGATACTGCGAGCCATGTATATCAGCTACTATACATCATGGCCGGCTACTATTCCGCGCGTGCTAGGCGGAATTTATTGCCGGGTCTAGATGCCAGCGCTTCAAGCACCTCATCAATTGAGCTTAGACAGATGTCGGGGCGGATGGACATTTTTGGTCTCCCTCCTCGCTAAGAGTATTTGCATCCCCCCTCATAATAGCTCCTATTAATCACGGCTTCTCGTACCCACCGACTCTCCAGACGGTCGGGACAAGGGTCTGGAAACGCCTGTTCGATCGCTTCATCCTACAGCCGCTCTCTTTCCAGCCTTTTACGACTCTGCCAATTCATCGTCAACTGGGAGTTCTCTCTATGTACTCTGTACGGCTAGTGTTTCCAAGGACCTGCTTTCCTACTGTTTTCCGCGTCAGAAAAGGAACTTATCCTGGCACACCACTACCACCACCACCACCACCACCAAAATACGGCTGAATTGTCCTGTGGAACAGACGAGGAGGGGCGTGCTCTTTCTCTCTGACTCTGTCTCTCTCTTTCCTGAGGGGTTACTGCGTTTACGCCTTGTATTTATGGGCTTGCATATCTACCGTCCACCCGTCGGCCATCCGGGCAACTTCTTCACCATTGGGCCATTCGAGTGCAGATACTGCCGCAGCCACAGTCCAAGCACCCCGTCTAGCCTCTCTCCCGCATCCACACGACACTGAAAAAATAACAGTCCACCAGCATCTTCAAAGCACCTATTCGCAGGCCAGCGCAGTTGTGAGATCCCGGGTAGCCCGGCTACGCTTGTCCGGACTGCCGCGGAATAACGTGCGTGACGCTGTCGCTTTCCATAGAGACGGGACGCTGCAACAAGCAACAAGCATTACAGAAAGCTCGTGCAGACTTCCGCTGCTGCTGCTGGCCGTACCTCTGCCCTCACCCACGCTTGTCGCCTCGCCAAAACAGACGTCCGGCTGATGTCTTCATCCGACGCTTTCTTCTTGTCAACCCCTGTTCCTCCCTGTCCCCTCCCTGTCGCCTAATCCGCATTCTGGAGGGGTTTGTGCTCTGTCATTTCTCTTATTTTCGGCCCAGCCTCTCTCCATCTGCTCGTACATACGGAGTACGCTCACACCCTCACCCGCACTTGCAGCTCATCCGCGGCCGCGCACGCATGCCTGCACACACCACCCCAAACTATTTTGGACCCGACAACTACCGCCAACTAGCTCCTCCTGCACCATCCTGGTTGCTGGCCGTCGACCCTTGTCCGCTAGCTAGCACACTGTGCTCACTCCACGCATGTTTGCCCCGTCGTGCCTCCAGTTGGCTAAACCTGCGCTGTGCGGAATTCGGTCCTCTTAAACATAGTATATTGCCCCCCCCTTCTCTTTACTACTACATACCCGGGAGACACACCCTTGAACGCTTTTCTGTTCACCTATCTATCTGTGCACCTCACTCAAACATAATATAGCGGCGAGATACTTGTCTCAGCCAACAACTTTACCTCACCGTCCCTATACTGGGCTGCGAGATAAAAGAGTGAGTACAAAACCGCTTCATAGCTGGCATCGTCAACTTCGCCAAGAGTACTCACTGTTTGTGCAAAATCACAGTCCCCCCTCCCCCTCAGCTTCTACGAGTACTGGCACTTCTCCGATGTCTTACTGTTGTACGAGGGCAAAAGGAAGACATTGCAACCTCTCTTCAGAACATCGGTCTACGCGTAACACATAACGAGACGGCCGACATCACAAATCTCCTGGCCGCAAGCTAACGCCCACCCCCCTTCTTCTGCCCATCTCCCCTCTACTGTCTTTTATACGGAGTAGTAACTATACTCTCCCCATCCACCTCGTTTCTATTCCACCCCCCGGCTTGGGGTCTTCAATCTAGATTGATCCACCTAACGGAGACTGGTCATAAAAATTGGCAGCCCTCTCCCCACCGCAGTCGCTCTCTCTGTTACTCTCACTCTACTTCTATTTTCCTGACCGTTGCTGCTTTCTCCCTCTCTCTACTCGTACTATCTCATCTGGTTACCGCATACGGAGCACATACATCAGCAAGCTCTCCACACTTCCCCTGCTTACATCTTCTCTGGCGCAGATAGATTGCTGGTACCACTCACTGCTTGCTGCGACCTGGCAGACTCCCGCTCTTCCCGTCTTGCTCCATCTTCGCCCGCTACCGGTACTAGGCTGGGGTTTATTTTGTTTGCATTTTTTTCCTCCCTACCCTACCACACAATCAGATACGCACACGAACGCCGTCCTCTTACTGCCTCTTCGTGCTCGTTGCTCTGAACGGACGTCTACTGCGTAGGAAGCACTGCATTTGTTTCCCGTCACCCTTGCACCACGTCTGGGAGAAAACCTGCCCTCCTCTCGTATACCGCATATTGCCTTCTGCCCCTAGTCCTTATTTAACTTCTCATATGTCTGCTTCTCACATTTCACATTTCTCACTTTATGACTTCTGGACTGGTTGAAGCTGCACTCGCACATATATTGTCCGTCGTTACCTCCCCGTGTCGCATCACATCAGCTTTTCTTCCAACATGCAATAATTCAAGACACGGCATCCCATCCGCTTTACCTCTCTCGCCCTCCGTTCGGTTCCATCCGGTGGCCTTCGTCGTTTTGCCATTTCTATTCGGCCCCTGTAGCCTGGTCTCATCCTCTTGGTCCGAATTTGCGTTCACAAGCCACACCATCCCATCTTTAGACTGATCTGTCTCGATTTTGTCTATATCACTTACTTTTCTTTCCGATCACAAAGTCCTCTTCTTTTCGACCTCTCAGCTTCTTCTACTACGTCTTGCGATCAAGAGATGCAACACGTTATCTCATTCTGTGGACAGATAATACAGAAGAAAGGCCAAGCTTTGCAACGCTTCCACTCTGGGCTACTCAGTACGTCCCTCCGCATTTCGGCTGTACTGTGTATCTCCCGGCCACTGACCTTCTTCGGCAACTTTTCAGAGAGAAGCACACAGACTGGTTCAATTCCCAAATAAAACCCGAAACGACAAGAAAGCCAGCGTTAGCCTGCCATTGTCACCATATATAAAGTGATACACGCCACAGATCGAGCCATCCATTCCACCGATATCCGCTATTTTCAAAAACTCTCGGCAAACGACGTTACCGGAAATTTTGCAACAGACATATTTGCACATCCTATTTCAATATTTCTGCTGTGAAAATCGTCGTTTTGTACATTAGCAACCTCCCACCTCTCATCTGCTCGAAGCCCGACCAACAGGACCGTGGAAACGACGACACCAGCCATGGGTCGTGGCGAGTGGCAGCGGGACTATCTGCAGCGCCCCCAGTGGCCGTCTGATAGGTCCCTCGCAAACGAACATGCCATTAACAATACTAGATATCACCAACAACAGGAGCACCATGATCTCCATGAGCAATCCAATGACTTGCCACGGCCACTCGTAAGAGCCTCCCTCAAATGCGCTATCCTCTTATTCCCCCCCCCCCCATATAGCGGGAGCTGTGGGTGGGCAAAAGCAGAAAATGCTCTAGTTCATATTTCCCCTTCCAATCGCGGCTAACAATCGTCAATAGAGCATCGACCGGGCACTCCGTGAACAATGTAGGATCCCCGCCCAGTTCTACTTCGTTTCTGCTATACTAGACAGCGGGGAAGCCGTTACTTTCTCGGGTCCCTCGGAGTACAAGGAGAAAATACCAGAATTCTTCAACATGGAAAAATGGATGCATTGCGTGACAGGGAATTCGCCGCCAGGTACGAGGATCCGCAGTACGGCAGCGTTCGATGGCCGGAGAGCAGAGCCAGACATCGATTGAAGTCAATCGAAGACACTAACTTTTGTCATAAATAGCACATTTTCTGGACGAGCAAGAGGTTGCATTCAACGACTATACTCGCCCAGATGCTCGCTCTTATGGCCGCCAGGGGCAGGTTTCCATCGCTGCCCAAGGATTCGGTATGGGACTGGAGTATGACGGACGGCGACCTACAGAGCGTCGACGCCTGCAAGGCTTCGGGCCTTTCGACGAAGATCTCCGGAACAGAAAACGAGCGAGAGCTGGGACCTCGCGACGCGCCGCAGAAATGATCGACGAACTGCCTGCCAGGATTACGCAGCCTACTAAGATGCCCGTGCAAGTTCAGGACCAGCAGGCTATATGGAATATATATGATCAGCGGTTCCGCAGCCTCCAGCAAACTGCTTGCAAACTCATTGCGAAGGCATGGGTCAAGCTTGTCGAGCCGAAGAAACAATCAACCCACCCTTACACCGGGAGTGACGAAAAGGCGCCGGATTGGTGGCCAAAGCCTTGGGGGATGTCGCGAGATGAAAGGGTCCGCCATAAGGAGCCCGACCATCTTTACAAAAAGGGTCAGCAGCCGATAAAAGACAGACTTCTGTGATCAGAGCTTCGTTCGCAATGTGCTAACCCTGATTAGAACGTGTTCATCTTCTGAAACACATTCTCCGGATGGTTGTGTTACCTGTCGCAAAGCAACACCCAGACATTCAAAAGCTTCACCTGAACGTTGCCAAGCTAGAGGAAGCCACAAATGAAGCTCTCTCGAGCTTCTTTGCTGACAAAGACTCTCCGAACAATGCACGAAAGCGGCCGTATCTGAGAGAGATATTTCTTCTCGCTAGGAATGAAGAGAAATTTCTTCAAGACGAAATAGGTATACTCAACACTAGGCTTTTCAGTTTCTTGTCCCAGTCACGATCTACCACAAATGCTATCGTGGTACCCTGATCCTGACTTTTGCTTCTCCTTTCTAGACGGTTCGACGAGCGTGTATGTCATGAGTGACGACAAGATTCCGGACAACTATCAATCGGACAATGAAGATGCCTCTCCGACGAAAGAAGATGAAGATGACGGAATATCCGTCTCGATGCTTTCGTCTCATCGATCTGGCGCCGCTCAAACAATTATGCAATCTTCTGGTGGCTCATCTGCGGGCCTCTCTGCAACAGTTTCGCCAACGGGGCCTGGCAGCGAGCACGGCTCCGGCAGCACACTGGCCCCGGGAGCCGCGGCACAGCCGTTCTTGGGCGAGCTTCCACATCGCAGTCACCCGCCATTTCCGCCACCACATTTGCTGCACCCCGACATCGGAGGCGAGCAACATGCGAGCTATGTGGATAACAGTGCTGGAATCGCGGTTGGCAGCAACCAAAGTTCGATAACGGGCGGGCATAGCGGCATTCCTCTACAAGAATTGTGTCCCGACCCCCACGAAAGCAACAGACGGTCATCGCTCTTTAGTCCGACGGGCGAGTACGGCGCGACGGCAGCCACTCCTTCAGTGTATCAGGCCTGGCAACACGGTACAACTGCTCCGAATACTTCGCCCTTGTACGCCTTCACGCCACAGCAGGCCCAAACGCAAACACCATCTCAACATGGCTCCTTTGTCTCGCCGCCATCTGTCCCAATTCCTCCACAGGGCTCAGGATATCTTGGACACTCTTTTGAAAGCCTCCCCCGAACCTCGTATGAGACACCCCATGATGGCCTGTTTCGTCCGGGAAATGTGCCAACTCCTAGTGGCGTCAACACACAGGGCGGATATCCTCTCCACTTGACCCAACATGACGCAAGGGCTGTACCACAACATAGCCTCAAAGTTGAGCAGAACCGGGGCCATTTACGATAGGAGTTTAACTCGTGCGGCAGATTTGAATGACATCACTCATTTCTGATGCCTAACCTCTCCACACACACGCACAAACCTACGTCAACTGCTGCGTTCCCCTCCTTCCGGCTCCCCTCCATTATTTTGTTCTATTCCACTTTTATAAAACCCAATGTCTTTGCGTTTATAATGCCCCTTTCAACGTTTGGCCCGTGGTGAGTGGCATGGAGACGAGAACGGTCTACTTTGCTTTTGGTAGTACGGAGTTTCAATACGGGTATGACGATCAAATAGGCCTGATGCCGATAATGACTCAGCGGTTATTAAGGTGCGGCGACATTACTTCTGGAGGATACCACGACTTGTTTGGTGTCATGCCGCGCGTTTGCCTTTTCCTTCCGATGGAGGCACATTGTTGTTTATCAGTGCGCGAAAAACAGCAGGGCCGCTTCGTCCAGAGATTGGGCAATTTATTAATTGGAAAATTATACGGTTCTAGGTCGGGATGGAGTTTGTTTCCTGGCTTCTGTTTTTCCTCTCAGCTTCTATTCTATTTTTTATGTTTCTATGACGAGTTATATGACTGCACAAACACAGGATAACCACTGAGGCCCAGTGAATAGCGTTATGCATTTTATAATCACGATTTCTCAAGCATTATTTCTGCTGTCATATACTCGTAGTTCCAGGGTTACAGTCTACACATTTCACCAGATTGTGAGCAGTTTCTTTGATTAGTTTTCTGCCAATATCAGACTGAAATAGAAGCCCATGTACTCTGTTCCATGTCTGCCGCTTTGATTCGTCGACCGTCTACATCAACAGCTTTTACTTCTGTAAAAAAGAGTACACGGGCTTATAATTCAGTCTGATATCAGAATTCTTTTCAACGCCAGTCAGCGACTACAGTGAGACTGATGCTAGACAAGAAGTCCTTGGACTGCATAATATGCGGCCTATACTTGACCAAATCACGATCCTTAGCTCGACATAGGCCTTACGTGCTCAACATCTAGACTTGCGAAGCGCGAACATTTTTGTGGATGAAGATCTACGGATCCAGGGTATCATTGACTGGGAGTTTAGAAGCACTGTTCCACTCCAACTCTTCACGCTGCCGTCGTGGATCGCTGGCCATACTCCGACTGAGACGAATTAGCAGATGCACGACGAGTTCCGCGACGTCTTGGAGAACAGGATTGGCGGCGTTTACAGCTAGCTAAGAAGGCAATGGTACGGCACATTGGATGCCGACATTGAGCAGAAAGACATTGCATTTTCATTCACTGAAGCTGTACGTCGTCCAGCCGACGTTGCCGACATAATCTGTGACGTTCTTGCCCCGAGACTATCTGGACGGTCTCTCTATGATGTGGTATCCGATTTTTTCCATAGATATCTAACGGTTGAGATAGAAGTATAACAGCGGCTGAAGTACTGTGAGCGTTACGGCGAGTAATTGAAAGAGAATGGGCTGTATGAAACGGTGGCAGTCAGGTTGTTAGCTGAGTCGAAAGCGTTGAAGAAGAAATGGGGCTAGTCATAGCTTGGGGAGGAATGGCTTTCCAACTGGGCTCAAAGTTTTTTCTGAGAGCTGCTCGTCTTGTTCTTCTGGAAGCTACGTATCATTACCCAATTGCTCCCAAGTGCTTCCGAGCCCTGTATCTTCACTCCCTCGTTTGAAATTAGTAGCCTTCCTTCTTCTAGCCTTCGCGCTCAAGGCACTTAATGCCAGTTGTTCCCGGTCATCTTCGTTTAAGGCTATCGATGTGAAAATTACAATGATGACCAGCCCTTTTGCCTCTTCTGCTAGGGCTGCCGTTGTCTCACCGATCTAGACGGCTACATTATTCGGTTTTCTGAGGATAAACATCGCGTATTATACGGTGTCACGGAAGACCATGGCAGGATGAAGGGATATATGCAAATGAGCTTCAAAAAAGGCTTGCAGCGTCTTAGAACGGCCTTGCGGCGTGGTATCATTTGCATAGCAGGGCTTCTATAATTGGACTCGTAAAAAAACAACGTGCCGCCTCAGATGCATCTCTTGGAATCAGTCATCATCGCCGTCGCTGTCATCGCTGCTGCTGCTGCTGTCGCCTGGGCGCCTCCTCTTCTTTGACGGCGGCGGCTGAGCCGCCTCGTCCTTGCGGACAAACACATAGCTGCGTGCCTGGCGGTCTTCGCCGCGCCAGGCGCTGATAGAAATGTCCGGCTCGGCCTCGTCCTCGTCGGCATTCTTGTTTCCATCGTCCCCGTCGTCCCCGCCGGCTTTGTCATCTCCGTCATCTCCGTCATCACCGTCATCACCGTCTTCACCGTCTTCACCTCCGCTCTTCCTATGCCTCTTCTGCTGCTGCTGCCGTCTCCGCACGACTCCCAGCGTGCGAGCGTGGTGGTATCCCGGATAGGCCCCGAATTGAAAGCGAAAGCTGCGCTCGACCTGCAGGCCGGCGTGGCGTCCCAGGTCGCGAATATTCCACAGCGTGTACGGCTCACCCTCGAACAGGGTGACGACGACGGAGCCGCCAGGGGCCAGCAGTGCCAGCGCGCGCCGGAAAAAAGCCACGAGCAGCTCCTGGTTGTAACGCACCTGGCGGTTGACGTCGGTGCTCTTGCCGCCGACATGGGGGAAGTTGAACAGAATGCGGTCCATCTTTTTGTGTGACTGGCCACTGGTGGAGCTACTGGTGGAGCTGCTGCTGTTCAACCTGAGCGGGCTGCCTGCTGCTCCCATCGTCCGGACGTCGACGCCGTACAGCACGCGGCCGTCGCCGGCGAGGATGCGAGCCGCATTGGCCGCAGCCTGTGGGTATTTGGCAGCGAGGGCGTTGGCGTCGGGCTCGAGGACGGTGGCCGTCACGTTGGTGCAGCAGTGGTGGTCGACGAGCGCGGCCGCAAAGCTGAGGTCACCCTCGCCGACCAGCAGGATGGCGTCGTCATGTCGGAAAGGGATCGTCGGCCGCTCGCGGGGACTGGCTGACGGGACGACAGCTGGGGTTTTCGGATCTTTGTTGCTGTTGCTGCTGTCGTTGCTCCTGGATGCGGATTGCTTCGACGGCCTGCTGTTCTGGGCGCTTGGCGCAGCCTTCTTCTTGCTGGCCTGGCAATGACTTTGTTGGATGTGCTTTGAAGGCCTTGACGGCTTCGCTGCCACGCGGCTGAGTTTCCGCTTTTTGCTCATGGCCGGTAGCTGCACTGCGCACACATATGTCGCTTGCTGGGCGTCAGAGGTGAGCGGGGGGTCGCTCGTATAAGTCGACTTAAATGGGATCTCTTGCTGATTTTTCTCTTTTTATTTATTTTTGTAAGCTATAATACAGACGACCGTATACGTGCATGAAATCTTGCTGCTTGGCCTGCCTTCCCGCAACGGTTTAGCGACCAGAGCGGGGCGACTGCCGCCCGCTTTACAGCCTAAGCGCGCCAGCCAATTAGTGCGGATGAGACATGGATAAGTGTCAGGTACTGAATACCTTGCCAGACGTGGTTAAGGAGCGAAAAATGACACCTCTGGGGAAATTGAACAACACCTTTTTTTTTGTTGTCGGTACAGTTTCACAGGCCTGCCGTGCGCCCAATCTGCAAGGTTGGAGATGAGCAGAATGCCAGGCCGCATAACACAAGGCGGTCGGAGATGTAGACCGCACGACCGAGAGAGCTTACAAGAACCCGTGTGCTCCGGGTAGTGTTGCCCCAAGTCATAAATTGGAATGTTAATACCTGATTTCTGTTCTTTGCCTCTTTGCGAGGCGACGGCTGACGCACGACACGCGCCAGAAGATAAGCGCCAAGAAACATTGCTTTCGGGCGCTTACGAGCACCTGCGGTTACCTGTGAGCAACTTGCTGGCACCTCTGTGGCATCTTTGTGTATCGCGGACGAGGACTGCAAGCACACAGCCGTCGAGAGCAAGGCATAGGAAGGGAAGGACATCAAACAGAAAAGGGGCTTACAAGCAGGACGCACGAGCCGGAGAATGTATCTGGTACCTGCGGCAGACGACAAGCTAACCAGCGCTCTGGGAAGGGCATGGCGGTACTGATTGGCTGGCAGAATAGAAAATCCGTTCTCCGGCACGTTCAGGGAGCGAAGTGTAGCGTGATTGCCTCCTGCTATGCATGGAGCAGGCAGCGTGGTTGGCGTAAAAGGTACGGAGGTACAATGGGGCAATGGTACCCACTTTTCGACTGTGGATGCGGCTGCTGTGTGCTGGTGTTATTGAGAGAGGAAAATCAGATCTTATTGTCCGGCGCAGCCAAATCCCATCAATCTGTATTGTGATCTGAGGCCCCCGAGACGTGCACCCTGCGACACACTCTTGCGAAAAGCGAGAGAGCGACTGTGAGAAGCCAAATCTGACAAGACTCTCTGCCGGCTCAGACGGCGCGGCTCGCAGCTGGCTTTTTTTCTGTTGCTGTTGCCGTTGGCGAGCGCTGCTGCTTGTTTGCTTTTGTTGTGTCCTCTTTTTTTCGGTCTCTTTTTCGAGTCCAATTTTTTCCCTCTCTCGCCCGGCCTCTTCAGACGTGCACATACTCCATTGCCCCTTCTCAATCGTCTCCGTCTGCCTTGCCTTGTTCTCGTCCTAATTATTCGCCTATCTGAGTGTCATTTGACCTGCCCTCTGCAACTCGCTGACTCGCCGCCCTCACTCTAATCTCTCCCTATTCCAATCTATTACTTTTTTGCCTCTCTCGCTCTCGCTCTCTCGCTCTCCCTTTTACAACACTACACGCATTCTCATCCACCCCGTCCGCTTCACTTTTCCTGACGCCTCTTTTCGTCAGTCACTGCCACAGACTGCCTCGACATCTTTCCAGCCTTTCCCTGCCGTGCACACACGCTGGATTGGTGATCTTACTTTAATTTTTTTTTGGAGGCGTGTTACCGCCTCTTATTCCCTCCTTTGTCTACTCTCGCTTTTGCGTATTACCTGTCATCTCACCTTCCACACCGCACTTCAACACGACACGGCACATGGCACCATGAGTGAGCCACATCCATTTCCCACCCCATCATTCCGCGGCAGAGGCCGTGGTCGCGGCCGGTCGCAGGCTGTCCGCGCCCATGTTGCTCGTCTTGCCCACCAGCGCAAAGCTGCCAACGGCCGGCGCGGCCGTCAAAAGCTGTATGACCACCCCAAGCCGCAGGCGGCATCGGAGCGCCTCAAGGAGCTCAAAGCTGCCTTCTCTGCCGTGGCCGGCGCCCTCCGCCCGGCCCTGGAGGACATGAGCGACCGCAGCCTCGGCCGGCTGAAGAGCAGTCCCAATGCCTACCGGGAGGTGCCCGAGTACAAGGAGGTGCAGCAGTTCCTTGACAGTCGTCATCGCCAGGAGCAGGCCGCTTACGACAACCGCCTGGAGCTGGGCAACCGGCTTAACAATTACATCTACGTGGAGTCGCGTGCCATGACCTTGGCCAACTTTGCCGTACGTAATGACCGTCACTCACACTCCACTCGGCTGCTATCACATATTAGCCTACTCGCAAAAAAACCGGGCTAAGACTGCTAACACGTGACCTGCAGCGAGACTGCAACGACGCCTCAGACCGGTTCCTGGATGCGCAAATTCGGCGGCTCGACCTGCTCGAGCAGCTACATGACCTTAATTTGCCTGTCAATGTGAGTCGCTTTTTTATTTATTTATTTATTTCTATAATTTTACTGTCGGGTCGCTGGGCTGCGGGCTAAAACACAACGTGCCAGATTGTGGACGACACGTGGAACTTTGTCGAAGTTAGCGATGAGCGCTTCCTCGATGTCAAGGCACATGTAGAGTACCGCACCGACCTGGGCAACCACCCGGTGTACGGCAACAAGGTCGAGGTGCCGTGTGCAAGGGTGATGACCGGATGGAAGGTGACGCCCTCAGACGCTACCGGCGATAGCACGTACAAGCCGTCGCCAAAACGCAGGGCTGACGGCGATGCTGATGCGCAGCCGCCGGCCAAGAGGCTTGCCGGCGCGTCGGACGAGGGCCGCTCGTCGCTGGCGCCGCGCCACATTGGCGGGCTGCTGTCGGCCGTGCTGCCGCCGACGGAGGAGGACGCCGAGGAAGAGGCGGAAGCTGAGGCGGAAGCAGAGGCAGACGCCGAAGCAGAAGCAGATGCAGACGCTTCCGGCACGCCCGATGAAGAATCCAACTCCAAGGTGCCATCACCGAGTCCGGTGCTGGCTGAGGGTGAAGACGAGACGATGGAGGAAGACGAGGCTGAAGACACGCCGGTGGGCGACGAGGAGGGAGTGGCCATAGCTGCAAGACCAACGGACCCAAAGAAGCTGCCGCCGCTGCCGACTGGCGCCACGGAGCCGGACGCATTCGGGGTGCGGCTCGTGAACAAGCGGCGCACGGCCAACCTAGACGTGTACAATCGCATCATGGTCCCGTCGCTCTTCGACTTTGAGCCGCACGAGATCGGCTTCCGGGACTCGGCCAACGATAAGTCGCGTGGCGCAACCAAGGCGAAACGCGGCAAGTATATTGGCACGCCCAACTCTAACACGATGCACTTTGACCGGTCGCTGTGGCAGTTTGACGCGACGACGTACGACGAGAGCGACTTGGACGAGGAGATGGTCAAGAAGCACAACCTGCATCCCAAGTACGGCCTGTTCCTGCGCTCGTCCACCAACGAGGAAGAGCCGCCGCGGGAGCGGAAGCCGGGCTCGCGGCCCATTGTCTTCTACACGCCAGGGGGCCGGACGCTGAACGCGTCGCGGTCGAACAAGATTGCCCGGCTGGAGGACGAGTCTGCGGCGGCGGCCAAGAAGCCGGCGCTGTTTGGCGCCTTTGCCGAGTTCCTTGAGCATGAAGGCGTCAGCGAGAGCGAGGTGAAGCCGGCTGCCGAGGTGATCGAGGCTTTCAGGCAGCAGGCATTGGAGCGATGGCTGGGTCCCTGTCGACCACGCGACGACACAGAAGAGGAGGACGAAGAAGATGAAGAAGAAGAAGAGAAGGAGCAGGTGGGAGACGGGGAGGAGATCGCAGAGAGAGAAGAGGAAGGAGAAGACAACGAAATCGACGAAGACAGAGAAGAGGAAGAGGAAGACGGTGTTAATGCAGCCAGAGCAGACAGCCAGCAGCTGGACGAGAGGAATGCCGCAGCAGCGAGCGAGATGTTGGGCGCTCTGCTGGAGGCTGCGGCTGCAGTCGATTCTGCTGCTGCTGCTGCTGCTACTGCTGCTACTGCTGCTGTCGATTCAGACAGCGTGCCGCCTCTGGCAACTGGTCTCCGCTCATCGTATCCGATCCGCAGGCCCTCGACGCCACCGGCACCGGCACCGGCACCGGCACCCCGACGGGCTACGTCATCACGACCGTTTGACCCTGTCCGGGACGTGTTTATGGACAACTCGGCCGAGGACGAGCGCCGGAGAAACAGCATCGACAAGACGCTCAGCCATGCGAATGCACCAGACGCGTCCGGCTTGTTTTATATCGCAAGCCTGGCCTCCGATCGCGACTACCTGACCACCTACAACCAGCCGCAGCCAGTGCGACACATACCACACATGCCCCGAGCACCGCCATTGCTGCAGCACCAGCAGCACCAGCAGCACCAGTATCCGTACCCACAGTCGGCGCTGTCGGGAGAGTCTGCCACACCGGGAGAGTACGGACCACCGCCACCGCCTCCGCCACCACCGCCACCATATCACCACCATCTTCAACAACAACAACAACAACAACAACAACAACAACAACAGCAACAACACCGCCAACTCTCACAACCGCGCCGGAACTCACACCACAATTTGGAGAACCCACCGCTCGATCCCCGTCTGTTCGGAGACGCTGCCGGGGCTCCGCCGCTGCTGGCCGACGCATCAGCTCACAGCCTGGCCACCAACGGCTATGGCTCCGGCTCCAATGGCTACTACCACCAGCAGTCACGCAGCTTCCTGCACACGGCGCTGAACCAAGCTGCTGGGCCCCATCACCCACCACCACCACCTCTACCGCCACACCCGCAGCATGACCGCTACGGACAGCCACCGCTGCAGACCAACAACGCCTTCGGGCCGCTGCCACCGTCGGCTCACCGCCACTCCCTTCCGTCGCCGCACATGCATAACTTGTCGGCTATGGATGCATCGTCGGCGCCTCTCGGTTCGCCTTACTATATGTCTCCGCCGTCTCAGGCGGCGCAGCCTCAGCCGATACAGCAACAACAGTCGCAGCAACAGCAGCAGCAGCAGCAAAAACAGCAAAAACAGCAGCAGCAAGGCCAGCAAGCAAGCCAACACACTCTTCCCATGTTACGGCAGTACTCAAACAGCTATGCGCCGTCTCGAATGCAGCACAAGATGTCGCCCCAGATGTATTCTGCTCACATGAACGGGCCGCAGCAACCACCGCCACCACCACCACCACC
>JRUC01000506.1:0-18184 GCA_000806385.1 Leptographium procerum
GCCGGGCCATGAGCGACCGCTACGTCTATGTGCACCGGTATGAGCCCGACGATCTTGTCATCTGGCACAACCGCGCCGTCTGGCACTCCATCACGGGCGAGCTGGGCGACTCGAAGCGGCTCATGTGGCAGGCCGCCAACGGCAGCCCGTACGCACCGCAGCCGGCGCGGTGGGACGAGGTCGACCTGGAGGGAGTCACGTGGGCGACAGATGCGTTTGTCGATGCGTGAAAGGGGGGACGGGTGAGCTCGTACGATATGTCCTTATCGCAGTGGCCTCGCTAAAAAATGGTCACACTGGAGTGGCCGAACAGGAAGAACCGCCCATGCGAGTATTCATACATACTCGTAGTAGCACACCAGCTGTTTGTATCGTACTCGTACCTGGAAAAGGCATAAGCTTAAATTCAAAAGGAACAGCCTACTATGTATAAAAGCTGGATCCCTCTGGGTTCCTCTAGTCTCTTGGCGCATACAGGCCGATGCTTTTTCTCGTATCAATTTGCGAGAATATACGAGCAGGAATGGGCAAGAAATCCTCTTCCCTTGCCAGACTTCCGAGCTTAGTAATAGTAGCTTCTCAAAGGAGCTAAAACGCGGGTCCGTGCGGCACCTAATCGAGAAGGTGTCGAAAGTCTTAACGTTAAATGCGGGTACAGTGACATCTTTTCTTGGCTCAGCCACAAAACGGGAAGAGTGACTGCATGAACGTCTGCAGACATGTCTCCTTTTCGCCGTCGACCCTCGTCAAACACGCCTTGGACTCGGTGGGCACACCATTGTTCAATTCGTTGCAAAGAATTGGTTCTGCCTCTGGCAAGCTCGGGAAGAAAAGGGTCAGCTTTGATGACGCGTTAACTCGAAGTTCGAACGTTTTAGGGAAGCGTGCACAGACTACTCGACCAGCAAATTGCAAAACGGAGCACTCCTGCTGCAGGATTTGATGCGGCTGCGGTCTGGACTGCTATTCTCTGCAGCCAGCACAGTGAGAGAGTGGGGATAGGGCTGCGGTATTATATTCCCCGCCGTGAATATTTGACGCCACTTTTCCACTTATCTACGCTTTCTGTCGTCGTAAGCCTTTTAGCGCTGAGGGCTCGACGAGTACGTATCCGCACCGGCACCAGTGGGTGGGCAGCTCAGCCCTCCTCTCGCTCTCTTTTCCCTCGAGGATACTTACCGTGTACGAGTACGATACGGAGAAAATATACGAAATAATGGATACGAAGCACCACACGCGGCTAGTGGGAAGCCACGTAATGCTTCAGGCCAATAGGCAGTGTCCGAGATGCTATTAAGATGAAGGAACGAGCTCAGCCATGCTCGTCTCTGCGGCGAAGCGGCTTTTGCCAGTCAGGCTTACCCTTGCTTTTGAATCCGACAAATCTGAGATACATAGAGGCTTGCTTCCTCTCTCTTTGCTACAACCCATCTTGGGGGCCGGATCTGTCTCTTTGCGTCCCATGTGCTTCGAACCGCGTCGACTGCCGTCCTGAGCCAGGCGGGACCATCAGGTGAGTTATGGTTGCGTGACCGTTTACGAGAGAGAGAGAGAGAGAGAGAAAAAAAGTAGCAGCTGACAGTTTGACTCCAGACTAAAACAACAGACCAGCTCCGGCAGATCAGCGCCAGCGGAAACGAGATCGACGCAACCGACATAAAAACCTCGAGACAAACCTCGGTACTGCGAAAAAGACAGAGAGCCCCCCTTTCCCCGGGCAAAAACCACCGATCTCATGGCCCGTTCCTGCCCTCCGCTGCTGAAGGCCTCGTCCACCCGCTTCGTCGCGCTCGGCCTCTTCTTGACGCTGGGTCTCGTCTGGCTCCTAGTTGGCTCCGGCCTCCGGGATCCGCGCGACCTCGTGGCCTCGGCCAAAGACCACCTGCTCAATGGACAGTACGAGACTCCCGAAGTGCTGGACGAAGCCGCGGTGGCGGCGACGACGGCGATAACGGCGACGTTGAACGGGACGGCAGAGGGAGACCGGCCGCTGGTTCTCTACGCCTACGCCGAGTCGGTTTCCGGCCGTGCCGACCTCGCCTTTTTCCTGCACAACGGACTGCACCGGCGCGCCGACTTTGTTTTTATCATCAACGGGCCGTCCAACGTCACCGACATGATCCCAGCCGACCTGCCCAACGTGCGCGTGGTGCAGCGCCCCAACAAGTGCTTCGACCTGGGCGCCTTTGGCGAGGTGCTTCGCGCCGGCGACCTCTGGAAGCGCTACAAGCGTTTCATCACCATGAACGCCAGCATCCGCGGGCCCTTTCTCCCGGCCTACTCGTCCGCCTGCTGGACCGACATCTTTCTGGATCGTGTCACAGCGCGCAACAAGGTGTGTATTCTTTTTTCCCTTTTTTTTCTCTCGCTTTCTCTCTATTCGTTCTTTTTTCCTCCCTCTATCATCCCTGCTAACATGCTCAGCTTGTCGGACTTTCTCTTAACTGCAGTCCGCGCCCACATGTACAGTCTATGATCTGGGCAACTGATGATGTTGGAATGTCGCTCCTGCTCGACCCGAAACTGGCACACTCGGTGCCCCATGAGGACGGTTTCGGCTCCAAGAATGATCCCGCCGGCCTCACCCCCTGCTATAAGGACTGGATGCAGGCCGTGCACGCCGAGATCGCCACCACGGAGCTCATCCAGAAGCAAGGCTACGACGTGGATGCGCTCATGACCTCGTTTCACGGCTACAGCGGCGGAAATCCCAGGAAGACTGCGACGTCAAAGTACTGCAGGGCCATGGAGAACGCGGGCGACCCTTTCACGGTCGATGGCTACTTTGGCAGCAACATCCACCCCTATGAGACGGTATTTGTCAAGGCCAATCGGAAGCTCGACCTGCCACTACTGGAGCACATGACTTCATGGCATATGAACATAAATCGCAGAGCCTGGGATCTGTGCGGGCCATGACGCGGGTGAATGAGCTGTTATAGAAAGTGTATATTACGGTGTCGGTTGGGATAGGCGCACTGTGGGCTTGCTTTTAATACCCTTGTTGCACATGACATACTAGAGTAGCTTCGCATAAATTCTGTTCTTTGATGTACTTGCTATCTCACAGTCAACAATGTTCTGAAATCTTGGACATCTTACTGACTGCTGGAAATCCTTTGATTCAAAACCCCTGTTTCCATAGCCGTTTATGTTGCAACGGAGTGAATTCTGATTCGCTCAACGTATTTCCGCGTCTGCTAAATCTGTCGAATAGTACATATATTGATTTGAATTATACCAGAGCGAAGTAACAGTGGGGTCACACCCTCTTTGAATATTTGGCAATATCTTGGTCCACTCTGCATCAAGCTTTTTTTTCGCGCACAGGATCCCCTTGAGATGGCAGGGTCATGGCTGGACTGGCATGTCATGTCGTCATTGTGCTAGGCAATGTATCTGCCCGCCAAGTTCTATAAGCTACGAGTTCATTGCCGTAGGCTTCATACATCCGAAACCAGATTCACTACATGAGATTTGGGAATAAATCAACGAGACTAAATTAGCACGTCTATAGAACTGACTGCTGCTCATTGCTACTGCTGCATAGAGCATACCTCCCTCCACATCCCACATTCATCCTCCAAGCCTCGATCAGCTGCAGGTGACGTTGGTGACGAGGTAGTCGTAAGGGTAATACGTGTCATAGCTCGGCGTGTCCGTGCCGGACCTCAAATATGTCCCGACCCAGGGATCAAGCACAGCCTCAAGTTCGGCATCTGTGTCGTAACCGGCCTCAGCACCGGTGTAGATGACCACCGAGTAGGGCGCAGAGACAGTGTTAGTCCAGCCGCAGCAGTTCTATTTGATAAAGTTCAGCCGGACATGTCGTCTTGTCACGCTTCGTCCAGTTATCTCAGGATGCTTACCGATGAAATAGACGAGACATTCATCGAGTCATATAGTCTCTCGAGAATGGCTGCAGAGAATCAGTACACGCACTCGAACAGATTTTTAAGACAAGAGAGAAACCCCGAAGCTACCTACCGTACGTGATTCTCTCGCCGCTGTCAGAACTCGACCCGTAGACAGAAAGGTCAACAGTGCAGCCGGTATCCGCCCACGTAGCATCGAATGCCAGCGCCGCGAGGGCAGTGATGATTGAGATTGTACGCATTTTGCTTGCTATTATCGAACTTGTAACGGAGAGTTATGTCTTGAAGTGAGATGGGGAAAAGATGTAAACAGCTTGGCAGACAGCCCGAATTTGTACTTTTGCAGATGGACAGTACTCCGCTAGCAATGCTACTGTGAAGTATGATCGAACGATGGGACTGCGTGATGACGGAACAAAGCGAAGCTATCAACCATATTAAAACATGCATACTGTTGCCAGCTTACGCGGCTTAAACAGAAATGTCATCAATGCCCCGCAGTCTTTGTTCGCAAGTCTGACATGTATCTACTATCTTTTCACCCTGGTTTGTACTGCTTGCCAGTCCCGCAATCTGCAAGACTAGGATATGGAGGGCTTGGCAGAGAACGGCCGAAGCTCATACGTGTTTGCTAGCCGTATTGCCTCCACTCGTAAATTGGGTGGGCAGGTATTACTTCTGTTTCCATGCAAACAAGTGCCTTTATCAGCTTCCCGTGGTGTCAAAATAGACTTCATAGTTCGTATATGACAGTTCCGAATTAGTAATAAAGGCTGAATGGCATATCAGACTGAGTGCATAAGTCGGCAACGCTTTCTGACAATAGGTAGTCCTTTCAGTCTGTTCAGAACAGGCTCTAGGCAAAATCCTACGAGCTTTGTGCCTGTTGTCCTGCACCCGTCTTTGCGGCATTGATCGTCCTGTCAGCACAAGGATGTTGGGGAAACTCGGCTGTGATTCGTCACTTTGGTTTATCCCCTGATCTTAGCTCGGTCGCTAGATGATATCGGACGGCCAATCCGGAGACCATCTCCATCATCCTCTCCACCATGATGCTGTGATTGCGTACTTTCTCCTGTGCAAAGACTGTTCCAGGCCTGCACCCCTTCAGACATCAGTCATATGTTGCTTTTGCTTTAGCCAGCCTGTCAGATGCAGCGCTCTCCGCGCAAACTTCCTGAATCGGCAAGTGAGGGCGCTCCAATCAATGCTGCCAATGATTACACTAGACCCACTCTACCCTGCTGTCTGCCCTGGAGCGATGCGGCTATGACGTGCAGTCGGGCTGGCTTTTGGCTCGTCTCTGAAAGAGGTTCGAGTCTCTCTCGGGGTCAACAGAAACATTTTCTGCATTTCTAGAATCCGAACACCGACGCAAGAAAGGGGGCCGCTGCAGTCACCTCACCTGAGTGGACGCCTATATCGGCTGGCCAGACGCGATCGTCAACGGTAACCACTGCTATTGATGTGCACGCATAATACGTGCAGATCGCAGCAGCAGCACTTGGCTTCCGCCCCTCTGCTTGTCAGGTTCGCTAAAGAAGGACCCCTCTTGACTTGTTTATAGAGGCAATGTCTCACTGATCGGGTTTTTGACTCCACATGATTTTTGTTCCCCCGGAGGGCCCCGGAGGGCTTAAGCATGCTGGCATTTCCGCACCAGTCAGGATTTCAGCCGAAGTTCTCCCAACGTATTATGTTGCTTATCTGACCGTCGCTGTCAAGCATTGTTATTGAGTGGGATCGCTACGCGCTGAAGGGGTGGAGGTAGATGGACGAGGAAGCAGACTTTTCTGCTTTTTATGTGCTGCCACACTTGTCCGAAATGGTGTCGGAGACGACGGCAGATGTCGGCAGCTCAATGTATCCGCGTTCGCTGAGGCCCTGGACCGACTTTGACGCCAGCCACGCGGCAGCCTTCAAGAGCCTCTGAGACGGCTTTAGCAACCAAGCGCTTTTCCCAGAGCGCACATTGCCGTCGAGCACGACATTCGCTCATTTGTCGACTTTGCCATCGAGAGGCGTACTGCCGCTATTATGAAGGACTATCTCAGAATTGTGCAGCCCGGCATAAAGCAACCGGTCGACTTCAGTGACAGAGCCTACGGATGGAGCCGGGGCGATTCCCGTGATCTAGAGGCGGTGCCGTTAAGAGATTTTCTGCCCCACCGCTGGGGATTCCTGTCCCAGGGCGACGACGACAGCGGCGTCGAAAACGACGACGAGTCCAATCTCATATTTATAGGGGAATACAAGCCGCCAACCGAGCTCAAAACAGAGACGCTACACCGTGTCCTGTCTGCAGGGCCGGGGGACGAGTTCTTTCCGGAGGCAATCCGGGCAAAGCAAGCGGAGGAGCAGAAGTCAGCGGCAGCACTTGTCACGGAGGCCGACGATGGGCCTGACGGGGCCAGTACCCCAAAAATGCCGGACCATGTGCTGGATGCCCAAATGCCCTGCCAGGCATATCACCACATCATCAGTTCTGGCTGTGAGTATGGATATGCGTCGTCGGGGGATGGCCTCATGTTTTTCCCTGTTCTGACCGACAGCCTGAGACTCTCTACTACTGTTTCGTCTGGCTTACTGTCTCTCCGATCATGGATACAGACGAACGTCGCCTGCAGAACGCCGGTGTCCGCGAAGCCCACGAGACCGAGTACGGCTACACTATTGTAGGCAAGGGCGTCAAGGTGGCGGATCGACACGTGCTCGCATAGGAGGGCTTAATCAACGATGCCGCCCCGGACCTGCAAGGCCGCCTGGTGCTCGTCTTCCTGGGTGTCAACGCGCTGGAACGGCCCATCTCTCTGCGCGGCTGCATCGAGGTGTCTCACATGCTGCTGCTGTCGTACGCCGGTCCCAATCTGTGCTCCCCCGCACGGCCGCTGCCGCAAGACGTGGACCTGGAGGCGGAGACGGACCGATCGACCCGCGAGCTCGAGCTCGCCGGCGTCTACAACGACGCCATCCGCTCTCCCAACCTGGCCTGGAACGCGGAGGTGCGTCGCGTCATGCACTTTGACTTTGATCAAGCCTGACTGAGCCCCCTCCCCTCGCCGGCAACGGCAATGGCTATGACAATGGTAACGGCAACGGCCGCGCGACGAAGTGCACGCGAACAGCAGACACAAGCTAGGAGGAAGACAAAGACCACAAGGTGACATCGTACGGCATTGTCATTGTAAATCGTACGGTGTAGTGATGCTGCTGCGAGAGGCGTTAGTGAGCGAGACCTCATTTGCTTGCGTATTGTTTGTGTTGTTTCCTTTGACTTGCTTTGACTTCCTTGACTTCCTTTGACTGTTTTTTTTCTTGCGCCTGTCCCTATCGTATTATACCCCTTCTGTATTTTGTACAGCTTGTTTTCATCAGGAGCAACATGAGCGAGACAGATAATGAATAATGAAGAATAGACTAGTTAAACCAATCACAAAATCGAGCGTGCATAATGATGCATTACGCAAACAATGCCTTAGCATTGCCTTGTCTGACGGCATACATTTCTGTGAGGTTACCGTCGAACGCCGTGCCAACATCGTTGTCAAAGGCATCTGACAGAGACGCGGCACCGGCCCAGGGCGTGAAGGGCGTGTCAGATCCCCAGAGGATCCTTGTGTGGTCGACCCATCGCAGAAGTGGCGGGATGGCGAAATTGACAGGCCAGGGACCGGCAAGGTCAAAGTAGAAGCTCCTGCCGAGCACTGCCTTCAGGTAGGCATCGGTCAGGTTGAGGCCGGGGTAGAGGCTGCTGTAGACGACGATCCGATCGATGGTGGGTATGAGACCGCCGCCCGCGTGGGCGATGATCCATCTCAAGCGAGGGAAGCGCACAGGAACCGCCGAGTAGAACAGATCGGCAAACGTGCGAGCTGACTCGAAAGGAAAATCGAGCGTCGGGGCGGCAAACTGCCGGGTGGCCACGGGCCGGTTGAGAGCAGCCCACTGCTTCTCTGTCCACGAGCGGTTGGCAGCGGCGGCGGTGACGCCATCGATACTGTATAGCGACGCCGCATACTCGGTGCAGGGCGTCGTGGGATGCTCAAAGATGGTCACATTGAGGGCATCGAGGGCCGCGTACACAGGATCCAGAGCCGGGTCGCCAAAGTACAGCCCAAAGGAGTTTGACAGCAGGACGACGCCGTCCGGTCTCGGATGCAGCTCGGTGAAGACGTAGGCGATCTCATCCAGCGATGCCTGGATGTCGGGCAGAGGCAGCGACACAAAGTAGCCAAACTTATCCGGGTATGTGGCCGCGAGGCTGGAGGCGTATTGGTTGACGCGGCGGGCGAGGTCGGTGGCATTTCGCGTGGCGCCGGTGGATGGCACGCTCAGATAGACACCCGGGCTGGAGATGGACAGGTAAGACTTGTCGATGCTGTTGTTGGCCATGAACTGGAGGGCAAGTTCGGGAGTCCAAGTCTTGTTGAGCTGTGGTAAGACAAAACATCACGTGACTGGTTCGCAGTAAGAAACTCAACTCACCGGGATGGCAGGCATGCCATCTGGGCCAGGTGTATGTCCTGCGTCCCTCAGCGCCTGGGCGTAGAAGTCGGGCACAAAATGAGAGTGCACATCAATCTTGTTGAGGCCAGAGGGAGAATGGCCGGAGGCCGACGCATAACGGGCAGCACAAGCCAGCAAGTAAGAGCAGCTGTTAGCTAATAAGGGCTTCATGGTCGACTGAGGAACGAGGCAAGACTGGGGCACGAAATGGTACCAGTTTGCGAGAGAGAAGGCCGACAGTCAGACAGAGGCGGGGATGAAATAGTAGCAACAAGTTTTACAGAAATAAGCACGAGAATTGTCCGGTGGCGCAGTGCGGAGGACGAAAAAGCTCTTGCATAATAATGGCGGTGGAACTGCTTATTTGCGCATGCATTGTGTCAAAGACGAGCTGCTGTCACATGTGTTACCCCCCTTGACTACATAGTATCTACGGAGAAGGATCGTCGTCAAACCCATCCACAAGCGATTCGAGAATGTCGATCAACAGAGAAAACGTTAGCTTCTCCTTGCTCGCGCGCACAATGGATGCCGCACATGCCATGGCGTTCTTGATCTGTGGAGAGATAATATTAGTACATGATAGCAATGCGCGTATTGTATGATTCTGTGACTGTCGTACCTCTCGGCCATTCATTGGCCGTCTTGCCAAGTTCTGGAGATTGTCCTCGTCGATGTCGGCGCTGTCGATCTCCTCTGGCAGGCTGGTTATAAAGTTCTTCCAAATCTCCCGGCGGCCCTTCTCGTCAAGAGCAGGGTAGTGGAACTTGAAATGGACGCGACCTGGAACAGGTTAGCCCGTGTGGAGATGTGACAACCCTGGACTACCTACTTTTGAACGCCTCGTCAATGTCTCTCTGCCGGTTGGTGGTCAGGATCACGATTCCCTGGAAATACCTGAGCACGAGTTAGCTGGGCTGCTGCTTCTTTTTGGAGACACCAGAAAAGAGGGGACAAGAAAAAAAAAAAAAAAAAAAAAAAAAAAAAAGAACATACTCGAGCCGGCGCAGGAACACGCTGACGACGGCATTGCGCTCTAGCTGATTGACGCCACGCTTGTAGAGGAAGACGTCGGCCTCGTCGATCAGCAGGACGCAGCGCCAGCGCCGCGTGATATCCAGCACCATGTTGAGGCGCGCATCGACGGTGCTGACCTCGGTGCCCAGCTCGCCAGCCGAAACAGTGTACAGCGGGCGCCTGGAGAGCTCAGCAACGGCCTCGGCGGTCAGCGTCTTGCCGACGCCGGGGCTGCCGCTCAGGAGGCCGACGAGGCCCTTGCTCTTGCCGGAAACAATGTCTGCCAGGGCGCCGTCGTCGGTGCGGTGCGACAGCACGAGCTGGCTGATGAGGGCGCGCTTCTTGGCGTCCAGGATCAGGTGGTCAAAGGCGGCGAGGTTCCAGACTACGTCGGTCACGGCGGACACGGCAAAGACGCCCCATTTCTTGGCGACAAAGGAGAAGCCGAGGGCCCGGTAGTTGCAGACGATAAAGTCGGTGTCGGAGGTGAGCAGTGCCGCAGACGAGAGGGAAGCTGGCACCCAGGGCTCGAGCATGAGCGTATCGTTGGGGTTCTGGGCCCGGAAGGCGACGGGGTCGATCATGATGCGGCCGGTGGCCGAGAAGCGCTCCTCGGTGGCGCGATCGCTCATGGTGTTGGAGGACTGGCAGGCAGCGACGCCGCAGTACTCGCGGCAGACGGGCTGGGCCACGAGGTCGACAAACGCACGGCCGCGCAGCAGCAGCTGGGCGCGCAGGGCAGCAGCCTCGGGATGGTACGACAGGGGCAGCACGGCCAGGTTGACGATCTTCTTGGTGCCCTCGAACTCGGGGATGCGCACGTCGGTCGAGGTCCAGCCGAAGTCGCTGCCGTCGTGCGAGACCATGCGGCCGGTCACGGCAAAGTAGCTGCCCGACTGCGACTCGCAGTAGGCGCCGCTGTTGAACTGCAGGGCCTGCGGCTCGCGCAGCACGTTGTCCCTGGTGAGGACCAGGTCGCGCAGCCGGAAGAGCGCCCACAGCAGCCCGTAGCTGATGTCGCCGTGTGCCAGCTGCGACTGCAGGTCCAGGAACGTGCCGCCGTACTCCTCCTCCACCAGCTGCCGCGCCGTCTGCAGGTCCTCGATGAAGCCCTGGTCGGGTGCTGCCTTGGCCTCTTCGTCGTGCAGCCGCTGGCCGAGCTGCTCGTAGGCGCGGAACAGCGACTCGCAGTCGATCTGTGCATCATCATCTGTAGTGTCAGCATCCGTCTCTGCCATGATCTCTGCCATGATCTCTGCCATGATCTCTGCCATCGTCTCCTCTCACTTTCCCCCTGGAGCGCACTCACCCTCGGCGGACTCTTGGTCAGCGCCATGCCCTCTATGCCCTCGAAGATGTCCAGCAGCGCCTCGGCTAGCTTTGGCGACCTGACGTCGACCTCGACATTTTTGACGACGCCTTTGATGCTGATCACGCGCCTGACCACGAGCGTGTACTTGCGGAAGCGGTCCTGTTGTGGTTTAATCTTGGCCGTCTTGACAAAGTGCCACTGCCGGTCCTTTCTGCGAGGCATTAGCTTCCTTACCAGTCACTTAACAAACATTCCGCGCCGAGTGCCTTACCTGCTCCATATCTGGTCGACACGCAGCAGCCGACGGTCGCGCGATGAGGCTTCGTCGTCGGCCTTGTCTTTCTGGTCTTTTGGGGGTTTAGTGCTCGCCATGGTTGACATAATACGCCGTCTGATGTGCTTCTTGGAGAAGAGATCACCAACAGAACAGATCCAGTTTACAGTAGTAGCAGTAGCAGCAGTAGCAGCAGGTTTATTTTTTACTTTTATTTTTACTTGTTTTCGAAAGCAATGGGCACCCACCCGTGTCTGTGAGTTCCGCTACTAATGTAACAATACTGGGCAGGGATCAAGCTCCTCTTGTGCTTAAATCTTACAACCTGGTGGGCTGTGTACAGCAAAGAGCCGCAAGGATCAAGTGGCGGGAATAACGACTGCAAGTACTCCGTAAATACTAGGGTACATCTTTCCACGGAATATTTGCTTTGCAAGAAAAGTAGTTTGCTGACATGCAGCGGCTTGATGTTTTCCTGCCTCGCAGCCCAACTTGTTGGACTGGGCAGAAGTTGTATGCAGGAGACAACAGGGGTATGGTGATGTATAGACTACCTCTGCCCTGTGTCGTAGTATTCAAAGGCGCTACCCTCCTGCAGGGGTACTCGTAAACACAGCTGACTCCTCCACAATAAAAATCACGTTATGAGCCGGGGACAAAAGGTGCAGCTTCTTGTTACAGATACTAAGTAAGAAGACGCCCAAAATGTGACAGACGACATTAGAGCATTCGTCTTATTGGCCTTATCGCCCGGTTCTAAACCAATCAGCGCCTGTAAATAATCCAGCGTGCCGTCACAAGGATGTTTTCTGGCGCAACAATGGTCCTGCCAATAAGCGGACAGCACGTTCGCCTCGCGATGTTGTAGGTACTCGGTACTCCAGATGCCTGCGGCTCGATGCGCTCTGCGCACCAGCTGCACCCTACGTACCA
Source organism: Leptographium procerum (assembly GCA_000806385.1). NCBI lineage: Eukaryota > Fungi > Ascomycota > Sordariomycetes > Ophiostomatales > Ophiostomataceae > Leptographium > Leptographium procerum. Next base: position 11,918 of record JRUC01000506.1, read on the forward strand.
TGGGGGGTCCATATTACTCCGTAGGAACGCCCCAATGCACGTCTCAAGTCTTACGCCAAGGCGCAGCGTGCTGTCGAATATTAGGAGAGGCCCTGGATGAAATGTGGTGTGTCTCTTGCTTCGACTTGCTTCAACAAACTACTTCGTGAGCAGAGATGGCGACCGACACGGCCTTTTCGCGCGCGGTACGCGAGTTTATCGCCACGCCGTCAAAGAAGAAAAAGGCCGGCTTCATCGATGATGTGCTGCGCAACCGCAGCGCGGTCAAGGCGCTGGACGTGCAGGAACTGATGCAGAAGATGGAAGCAGACAGCCTGCAAAACCACACGGCGCGAAAAGTTGTGCGCCCCGTATTCGACGCGATGCTCGACTATGCCGGCGTGGTCGAATGTCTTTGTAGGTGCTTCCACGACAGGCTAAAGCGGCCTCGACCATGGCTAACGCGCGCAGGTCAGGCTGATCCCATGCCCACGGCTCTTGTTTGGGGAGGTATGAAGGCTGTTCTGGAGGTAAGAAGTTAGAAGGAGGAAGGGAACGGGAAAAAGAAATGGAAAGAAAGGGAAAAAGAAAGAAAGGGAAAGAAAAAGAAAAGACAAAACGGCAACGCTGACGAGCAGTGCTTTCGCCGATACACCACTCTGATCGACAAGATCGGAGAGCAGATGAAACGCTTGGGCCGAGAGCTTCGGCGCATGAAGGAATACGAAGAGCTCTTTACGGAGTCGACAGACATGCAGCAGCTGCTGACTCAGTCGTACCTGGCCGTGATCCGCTTCTGGGTGCGCGTCGAGACGCAGTGCAAGGCGTGCGGCTTTGTGGTGGCGGCGTCGACACTGACCTCATTCGCCACGGCCAAGCTCGACGAGATTCTGGCCGAGATTGCCGAGAACAGCGACAGCATTGCCAAGCTAGTTCCGATTGTGCAGGAGCGCATCCGTCGGGGCGAGCACGAGGACGCGGTGGCAGAGCATCGCAAGGCCGGTCTGGTGCTGGCGCAGATCCTGGAAAACCAGAAGGAGGAGCGGGAGGGTGAGATGCTTTCTTCTTCTGTTTCTTCTGTTTCTTCTGTATGATGAAGATCATCGGCTGACAAATCTGGTTTGAATCAGCGCGGCGCCAGAATGAGGTGCGCCAGTGGATCACAGGCGGCGCAGAGCTGAACGAGAGCAACTTCCGGCACAGGGACCAGCACGAGAGCGCGCTTCTGGCTGGCACGGGCACCTGGCTGCTGAAAGACGCGCACTTCCGGCACTGGCGAGACCCCGGCTCGGGCTGCAACGTGCTCTGGCTGCATGGCGGTATGGCCGTGGGCAAGTCGGTTGCGTGCGCAAACGCAGCTCGGACACTGCGCGGCCAACAAGGAGAGCATCAGCAGCAGCAGCAGCAGCAGCAGCAGCAGCAGCCGGTGGCGGTAGTTGTGCAGTACTTCAGCTTCGACGAGAATGAGCCGCTGCTGCGGCTGTACCGAAACATTGCGGTCCAGCTCTTCGACGAGGTCTACTACCTGGGCCAGGACGAGATGTCGTCCAACATCTACGACAGGGCGCGGGGGCCCGTGACGGTGCAGAGCCTGCAGGCCTTTATCGAGGCGCTGGTGGCCGAGACGCAGACGGTCTTTGTGCTGGTGGACGGCCTGGACGAGGAGTGCGCCAGCAGGGAGCGCTGGCTGGCGGCCAGCGACGTCGTGGGCTTCCTGCTCAAGGTCGCACGCCAGGAGGCCGAGGCTGGCTCAAGCTCGAGCTCGAGCCTCAAGCTGTGGTGCAGCTCACAGGACCGCTACAAGGTGCGCAAGCTGCTGGCTGACGCCGAGCAGATCCAGCTGACCGCTGCCACCAACAGCGAGGACATCGCGGCCATGTTTTCGGACGCGCTGCGCTCGCTCAACTTTGACCAGGGTGACGGCGAGGCCGAGGCCCGGGAGAAGACGGCCATGCTGCAGTCGCTCAGGCGCCATGTCGACGGCAACTTCTTGTGGGCGCGCCTCATGGTCGACGCCACCACGTCCGGCTACTCCATGAGCGCCGTGCAGAAGATGCTCGACGACGGCCTGCCCGGCGACTTTGATGCCTACCTGAGGCGCAAGATCCGCAGCCTCGATGCGAGCCAGCATTGTTTCCTTGCGTGAGTCGTGTGTGTGCGAGGGCGAGAGAGAAAAGAGAGAGAGAAAAGAGAGAGAGAAAAGAGAGAGAGAAAAGAGAGAGAGAAAAGAGAGAGAGAGAGTAATATGTTGGGCGTGTGGGCTGACAACATAACAGAAAAGTCTTCTCCTGCCTTGTCTATGCAAAGCGCCCGCTCCTGCTCAACGAGCTGTGGGAGGCGCTGGAGATTGGGGACAGGCCAGTGGGCCAAGACCTCAAGCCGCTCGACTACTGGCGTCGCAACTTTCTCGACAGCTGCGCGCCGCTGGTCCGCTCCGAAGAGATCGTCACCGGCCGCGTCCGCAAGGAGCTCTGCACGCTCTCACACGGCTCCATCCGCAGATTCTTGGAAAAGAACCCCGACATCTTCTCGCCTGACGTGAGCTGCCTCGTGACGTCTGCATATCTGGCACACGCCTGCAAGAAGTACCTGCAGCAGCCGCGCTACAGCAAGCCGCTCGTCAAGATCAAGGGCAGCTTTCTCACGGCCTGCGGGCAGGACATCGACAAGCAGCACCTGCTCGGCTACTGCGCCAAGTACTGGTACCGGCACATGGACGACCTCCCAGGCTCGCCTGAGCTCTGCAGGGACGTCGAGCAGTTTGTGCAATCCCCCCACTACTTCACCTGCATGCAGGTACAGAGCATTCTCGTCGGTGGTGAGTCTTTTCTGTTCTGTTCTTTTCTTTTCTGTTCTTTTCTTTTTCTTTTCCTTTTTTTTGTCTTTTCTCTTTTCTTTTTTTGTCTTTTCTTCTCTTCTCTTCTGTTCTCTTCTGTTCTCTTCTCTTCTCTGCTCTTCTTTCTATATGTTACCTTTTGGCTAGTTCTTTGCAGCCGCTGACATAAAAGGCCAATTCGCGATCTGGAGGCACTCAGGGGACGCTTCCCATAGCCTACACCTCGTCCGCGTGTTTCCTCGCTGGTTCACGGAAAACAAGGGCTGCGGGAAAGGCCGGAATGACAGCCTCCTCGCCCAGTACCACGCGGCCATTGGCGAATGGGGCTACTACCTGGACGAGGTCTCTACCGTCCACGGCCTGTATCCTGGGCAGATGCACCGGTGCTGGTGGCGCAGCCTGGGAAAGGCCAACTTCCTGCACGACCACTTCAGCAGCGTCAAGAATTTCGTGTTTGAAAAGCCGGATGTGCAACGCCGTGGAGAAACCGTGTATCTGGCCGAGGGGCTCAGCGCCGATCGTAGCGAGATGCGACTCTTCAGGCTGAACGTACCGTGAGTGTCCATTTTACCCCCCTTTCCTGGGTACTGGAGAGCAAGTTGCAGGCTTTGATGTAAAATAATGGCTGATGACCACCAGACCCGAGAGCAATGGCAGCCAGCTCCAGCTGCTCTGCGAGCGTTGGTCCATCCGCCCTGGGCACCGGCCGAAACTGAGAGCGACGTCCGAGCTGATGGTGCCATGTGACAGCCTCGAGCGGTACTGGTCGGCAGAGCACAGGCCGCTCACGACGGTGGCCCCAATAGCCGTGTCTGAATGTGGAACAGCTGTGCGTGTTGGTGCAGAGATCTACCGCGAAGATGAGGATCTACACTTCACGGCCGAAGACCTCCAGGGATATGACATGGACTTTGCCGAAGACATTGCGCGGAAGGGAGACTTCATTGCCATTGCCTCGCGTGGCCGAATCACTGAAGAAATGGAAAAGACGCCAGCGAGCCCGAGTGCTGCAGCGGGAGAGCCAACAGCCAAGAGCAAAGACGGAAAAGTTGACAGGCACAGCGATAGTGACAGAGGTAGTGACAGCAGCAGCGAAAGCAGCAGTGACAGTAGTGACAGTGGGAGTGACAATGGGAGCGACAATGGGAGCGACAGCGACAGCAACAGCAACAGCAATAGCACAAGCAACCATAAGAGTTCAGGCGTGGAGACCGGCAAGGGCAAAGAGGAAGGAAATGCAGAAGCTGGTTCCGAGGATGATCTCGACAGTGACTTCGATCTCGAAGACAGTAAGCCGGACGACGACCTGCACGACTTTGACTCCAACTTGGACTCTGACTCGACGGAGAACTCTGCGCGCGAGTCATGGAGCGAAGGCTCCACGGACGCCATGTCGGACGAGATCGATGACGACTTTGTGTGGAACGAGTTCAAGGATGACTTCAATGTCGAAGAAGATCTGGACAGCGGGACAGGCGACGAGACAGGCGTCGACGAGTTGGTCGATGGCGCAGACGATGACACAGACAACGACCCTGACATACAGCTCGAGGACAAGGCGCCCGATAACACCAGCGACGTCCAAGATCCTGACATGTCTTCTGCAGAATCGAGCTCGGGGGACTCTGTAGAGCCCGGCCCCAAAACTATGCTGGAAAGACTGCTGCTTGCCATCCAAGGCAAAGAAAAAAGAAGCAGCACCGGCAGCACCAGCGACACCGGCGACACCGGCGACACCGGCGACACCAACGACACCAGTGACACAGAGCCGACCACGAGCAGCGACGAGTCAGACGTGGAGAGCCGCCCTCCCTCGTCCAGCGGCTCCGAATCTGAGAACGACAGCGACGACAGCTACGACGGCGGCGCCGGTCTGGACGTGGACATGGGCGCACTTCTCCAGGCCGCCCGGAACTCTAATCAGACGGCCCCGCGGATGCAGCCGTGTCGGCTCTGCATCGTGCGCACAGATACAGACAAAGTCCAAGACAAAGACTGCCCTACCGAGCAGGTCTTCCACTTCTTCCGACGCGCCGCCTGGCCGCTCTACGCCTCGCCGCCCGTCTTCCACCCGACGCGACCGCTGCTCGTTTGGCCGCTGGGCGGCAACGAGATCCTGTTTGTGCACTACACCCGCAAGACCTACTTCTCGCGCGTCCTCAGCTCCAACTACCCGGCCAGCTGCGAGATCTCCGTGCAGGCCCGCTTCTCCGTCTGCGGTCGCTACCTGCACCTCGCAGCCCTGCACGGCTACTCGGCGCGCCTCAGCACCACCTGGAGCGAGGCGACGGGCGTCGAGATCACCGTCATGATGGGCCTGCGCATGCAGCTGTCGACGTACCGCCTCTCGCAGGCCAAGCTCGAGCGCAGTCCGCCGCGCCTCGTCCACCGCCTCCCCATCGACCTCGACATGTTCTACTCGCCCGACGACCGCCTCAGCCTCTCGCAGCTGCCCGTCACCCTGTCCTGGACGCCGCAGCACCTGTATATCGCCCAGAACGAACGCACCCTGCGCATCCTACGCGTGCCGCTGTATACGGGGCCGTCGTTGTCGTCGTCGTCGTCGTCGTCGTCGTCGTCGTCATCGGCGGCGTTGTCTGGCTGCTTACCGTCGACCGTCACGTGCAACACCGGCGACGTCTATCTGCCCACCTCCGTCAGCCAGCGCAAGGTGTACTTTGCCCAAGCGCCACAGGCCGACGATGATGCGCCGGTAAAGACGAAGAAAAAAGCCAAGGCTAAGACCAAGACCAAGGCCGCGGACCCAGACGCGGACCCAGACGCAGACCCAGACGAGACCTATGTGGCCACCGTCCTACTCGGCGCGCAGAACACGGCCGCGAACACGGCCACCAACACGGCCAGCGAAGCCAACAACTGCAGCACCTCGGCCAACCGCGCCCCACCACAGGGCGCCCACTTGACGGCGGCGCAGCTCGGCAGCTGGACAGAGGCACTGCCAAGACCCGCAGGCAGCAAAGAGGCCGTGCAGGGATCCGACTCGGCGGTGGCACCAGGGGGGTTGCGCCGGGCTGAGACTTGGCGCGGCGGGCAGCTTTTGGCTCGATATGAAAAGTTTGACAGGAACGATGACTGCGATATCGTGCCCTATATCGGGACATAGAATGGGTTTCATTTATATCGATTCATTGTAGTTGCAGTATCGGTAATGCCAGGTGGACTGACATATACAGAGCCGCACCTTTCAAGTATCTCCAAGCAACTCTGGTCAATGGCCTGATGTGGACGGTAGATCAGCTGGCGATCGTCTCGGAGGAGGCGCAGATGGAAGCTGCTGTCTCACTTTGTTGACCAACCGCATCTTGGCCTCGAGGGCAGCATCCTGTCCATTTATCTTCGGTGGTAGAGCTACTGTCTCCAGAGACGTCCCGATAAGACTCATGACCGAGTTGTTGTCCTCTAGGTTTTTTTTTTGGGGGGGGGGGGGGTTT
>JRUC01000514.1:0-17929 GCA_000806385.1 Leptographium procerum
CTCGTTTTTCGCCCTGCCAACTACTTTTGCTTGAGGCCTGCTCCTCCACACCCCCCCCCTTTTTTTTTCGCCTGCCCTCCCTGCGACAGCGAATGATCAGCCAGGCGCTGGATCCTCCGACCAAAATCGTGGTCCCACTTTGTGGAGAAAATGGTATGGCCCGCTTTTGGGTGGGGCATTGATAGAGCGAAATCTGCAAATGCTAATGGAGGCGTATGAGGACTCTGGAAAAAACGGAGCAACGATGTTAGCTCCAGGAACAAGCACGGCTTTTTGAAGCTTTTCGTTTTTCTACTACTCGTATGTACGAGTACGAGCAAGATGCCGGTGCGTCTCCTTTGAAACAGTTGGAATGCGTGCAAGTACTTTGTGCTATGTACATACGAGTACTCGTAGACGCCAGCTGTGGGGTAGGACGGCATCGTGCAGGCAACAGGCTTTCACGATGCTAGAAACAGTTCTCGTGATCTGCCTATCATGGCTCTCTGCAGAAGAGACGTATCCCAGTGTGTCCCTACCCAGTCCAGGCAGATTTGGCGCAGCCGGTCACATACAATTTCGATATCACCAAAGAGCAGGCTCGTTCAAGCGGTCGGTCACGAGACGTGTCACGTGGTCTTCCAAAGTCGTTACTTCCTGTCTCGTATTAGTCAGTCCGCTTTAGAAAGTAGTCACAACATACAGACCACAGCAAATCTGTACGATTACTATGTAGATGTGCTGCCGAACAGTCTTGAGGCAGACCTGAAGATGGTGCTGTAATAGTCCCCTAGCGCGTTGTGCGGAAGGCACTAAGAGAAGGAGAGAAAAAAGTGCAGCCCAGACCAAATGGCCGTTATCGGCAGACTGATAACAGTAGGAGTCATCATCATCGACAGCGGGCAGACTTGAACAAAAGGTACCAATTGACCTCAAACCAAAACACATTCTTGGAGCAAGACCAGTCTGCCCGTCATGCCGTTCGACCTGCAGACATGTGCGAGGCCAAACATTCTGGCCCTTGAGCCATATCGTTGTGCGAGAGAGTGAGTGCCAACGTTTCTCTTCATCTTCATCTTCTTCTTTCTCCATCTTCTCGGCTGCTGCCCTCCTGCTGACCAAGCTTCCCCCCCCCCCCAAACTGCAGCGACTACAAAGACGACGGCACCAATGTTCTGCTGGACGCCAACGAGAATGCCTACGGGCCGCCGCTGGCTGCATCTGAGGGTCGGGACCAGCTGGCCGCCGAGGCTGAGCAGGCCGGCTTCGACCTGCTGGGCCTGCACCGGTACCCGGACCCTCACCAGGAGGAGCTGAAGCAGCAGCTGTGCGCGCTGCGCGGCACGCACGCACACACGAGCCGGACGCTGACGCCGGCGAACCTGTTTGTGGGAGTGGGTAGCGACGAGGCCATCGACGCGCTGCTGCGGTGCTTCTGCGTGCCGGGCCGCGACCGCATCCTCGTGTGTCCGCCGACGTACGGCATGTACAGCGTGTCGGCGCAGGTCAACGACGTCGGCCTGGTGCGCGTACCGCTGACGGCAGCGCCGACGTTTGGCATCGACGTCGCCGGCGTCACGGCCGCGCTCTCGGCCGCCGCCGCCGCGCCCGACTACGACGTCAAGATCGTCTATCTGTGCTCGCCCGGCAACCCGACGGGGGCGCCGCTGGCAAAGGCCGACATTCAGGCCGTGCTGCAGCACCCAACCTGGAACGGCATCGTGGTCGTCGATGAGGCCTACGTCGACTTCGTCGCCGACCAGCACACGGCCAGCCTCGCCGAGTGGGTCTGCGACTGGCACAACCTGGTCGTCCTGCAGACGCTGTCAAAGGCCTTTGGCATGGCCGGCATCCGTCTCGGCGCCGCCTTTGCTGATCCCGCCGTCGCCCGCCTGCTCAACAGCCTCAAGGCCCCCTACAACGTCGCCAGTCCCACCAGCGCACTCGCCCGCACCGTCCTCGCCCCTGCCGGCCTCGCTGCCATGCGCGCCAACCGCGCCAAGCTCGTCGCCCAGCGCGCCCGCCTGCTCGACGCCCTGCCGCGCATCCCCGGCGTCGGCCGCCTGCGTGGCGGCACCGACAGCAACTTCTTGCTGTACGAGATCCTCAACGCCGCCGGCCAGCCCGACAACGTCACCGCCCTGGCCGTCTACGAAAAGCTGGCCGAGCATCGCGGCGTCGTCGTGCGCTTCCGCGGCAAGGAGCACGACTGTCTCGGCTGTCTGCGCATCACCGTCGGCACCGAGGATGAAGTGACAAAGCTGCTGGCTGCCCTCGAGCAGTCGCTAATCGAGGTGCGTGGCAAGTCCACTGCATAAGTGACGATATAGACAGGCGTATAAAAATAGACATATTCTGAACACAAAAGCTTCCAGTAGATTTTCGAGAGATAAAGCCTGTAGTTTTTGAACACATGCACACATGCACACATGCACACATGCACACACACACACACACCTAATAACTCCTCGGCAGCCCCAAAGCCTTCTCTGCCACAAAGTTGCGTATCATCTCCCTCGACACCGGCGCAATCCGCGGCACCAGGCTCTCGCGCAGGTATCGCTCCACGTGGAACTCGCGCGCATAGCCCATGCCGCCCATGGCCAGCACCGCACGCTCGCAGGCCTGGAACGCGGCCTCGGCCGCGAGGTACTTTGCTGTGTTGCAGGCGACGCCCAGGCGGACGGGCAGCTGATGGGTCTGGTGGGTCTGGTGGGCCTGGTCGGTGTCATCTTCGCCCCAGACGCCCCGGTGCAGGTCGTATTGCGCGGCCGCGTGGTACGTGGCCAGCTTGGCCGCCTCCAGCGCCATCCAGGCCTCGGCCAGCGGGTGAGCCACGCCCTGGTACGCGCCCACGGGCTGCCCAAAGACGACGCGCTGGCCGACGTAGGCCACGGCGCGCCGCAGCGCCGCGTAGCCCAGCCCCAGGGCCTCACCCGCGATCAGGCAGCGCTCGGCGTTGAGTCCGTGCAGGACTATGCGGAACCCGTCTCCTGCGGCGCCGACGAGGCAGTCGACGTTGTTGTCTGTATCCATATTATCCGCATCCACAACGTAGTCGTCGAAAAAGACCTCGTTGGCATCGACCGCTCGTCCGCCCATCTTGGCAATCGGCCGTATCGTCAGCCCCGGTCTGGACCGGTCCAGCGGGATACACAAGAGCGAGAGCCCGAGCCGCCCGCTACCACCCATCCGGCACAGCAGCACCATCCGTTCGGCCACCTGGGCTGAGGAGATCCAGATCTTCTGCCCGCTGATGCGGTACCCCCCCGTCGCCGTCCTGTCCGCCCGCGTGCGCAGCCGCTGCGTGTCCAGGCCGGCGTCCGGCTCTGTGACACCAAAGCACGTGCGCCACTCGCCCGCAATGATGCGCGGCAGCCAGGCTGCGCGCTGCGCCGCCGTGCCGAACCGCGCCAGCGGCTGCGTCGCATAGACATTGGCGTGCAGCGACTGCGCTCCCGCGAATCCAGCGCCGGACTCGGCCACGGTCTGCAGCATCACGACCGCCTCGGAAATGCCCAGACCCGCGCCGCCAAGCTCCTCCGGCAGCGCTATGCCGATAAAGCCGGCCTTGGCCACGGCCTGGTGGAAGTCGAGCGGGTACTCGCCCGAGTCATCTCTGGCGGCCCAATACTCCTGACAAAAAACAGAAAAGGAAAAGAAAGAGAAAGACGAGTCAACCACACGGGACTTGATGCGATCTACAACTCAAAACATTTTGACACCTGCAAAACTCACATCCGGAAAGTCGGCACACACGCGGAAGACAGCATCGCGCACCGCCTGCTGCGTTTCGGTCAGCACACTGACATCCATCAGGCTTAGACGGGCATCGGAACCGGCTGCCGCAGCTATGGACCGGCGGGACGCGGGCGCTGCAACTGAAGCCAGCGACGGCAACAGAGAGGGCTGCCAAGCTGGTCGTCGCCACGCGCCGGCGGGAAGCAGGCTGAGAGGACGCATGTTCGCATGGTTTTTTTTGTTTCTTTTTTGTTATTCTCGTTTTGCCAGCAGATTTAGTTGTCCTCAGCGAGAGAGAATACGTCATCCAAGGGAGTGAGGGGGAAGACGGGAAAGTACGAGTGAGCTCCGCATTTTGGCTGTAGCCAAGGCAGGAGCAACTTGACGTGACCTGTTCCACAGTACGAGTACTTATTCTCATGTTCTCCTTCCTTTTGTGTGTAATATGGTAACATTACTTTCCCATGTATTACGTGTGCAATATATATTATCCAAACCTCCCTTTTACGACCGTTTTGACGCCTGTATTCCAAACAGAGGTGGCGTGCCCATCACGCCAAGACCCAGACAGAGACGCTACACAGTAGTCCGAGCCCCAGCCAGCGAAGGCTCATCTCACGAGCCCCGGCCATGGACACCGTCACTGCGCTGTCAGCTGCTGGAGCCGACGTTGTAGAGGACGGCAAAGGCGACGTCACTGACGATGACACCGAGGACGACGCCGACGATGACGCTGGCAACGCCCTGGAGGCGACCGCGGAGGATGTCTCGTCGTACAGATTGAGCGTGCTCCCGGCCCCCGGGAGCGCCAGGAGTGCCTGCACGGTCTCGAGCGCGCTCATCTGCTGTCCCAGGCCGACGCTGCCGTCGAAGCCACCGACGTACCACTTCTGGCCGCAGGTGGCGCCAGCAGGTGTGGGGGCGTCGTCGGCGGTGCCGGAGCAGGCGTCAGCCGCTGCCGAGGCGGACGCGCGCAGGTAGGTGCGCACAGCAGGTACCAGGGCGGGCACAAGAGCGGCCGAGGCAGACATGAAGCGCGACAGGTAGCCCTTGAACGACTTCATGTCCGTGTCGCAGGTGCCGACACCCTCACAGGCGTGCTCCCAGAGGACGTCGGTGACATTGCCGGTAGGCCCACCGGTGAAGAAGGAAGCCTGCGTGGCCGCCATGAGGCTGGCTGCCCGCGACGACCAGAGCTTGTGGTCGGCCTCGGTCGTGCCGGCCGCCTGGTTCGCCGTCAGATTAGCCATCGCGGCCGCCCCCTGCAGGTAGATGCCGGCGGCATATGAGAAGCTGAGCGTGTTGACTGTCGAGCAGTTGTCGTTGGCGTCCACGCCGTCCCAGACATTGTACCAGTCGTCGACAAGGCCGATGGCCGTGGACCAGTCCCAGATGCGCGTCGCCCAGTCGACATACGTCTGGTTTCCCGTCAGGGCCGCCAGCCGCGCGGACAGCTGGAAGACGCCGCCGTTGCTGACGGAGTTGCGGTAGTGCAGCCCGTTGGAGTTGCTCGCAAAAATCTGCCAGTTGAAGCCGCCGCCGCACTGCGTCGTGTTCCACCGCGCCACCATGCTGTTCCAGATGTTGACCCCCAGGTCCAGCCAGGCTGGCATGCCGGTCGGCGTCAGTCCGGCCGGCTGCGGAAACCCGCGCTCGGCTGCCGCCAGCACTGCGAAGCCCCAGAAAGCCTGGTCGTCGTTGCCCTCGTCGCCGTAGTGTTTTGGCAGCATGAAGTCGTAGTCTGGGCCCGCCTGGGCCATCAAGGCCGTGGCGATCGTGTCGTCGTACGTGCTGTCGTTGGTGTAGTATGAGAAGTCGAGCATAGCCCCGAACATGGCTCCGCACTCCCACCAATAGTAAGGAGACGGCAGATCCTGGTATGTCTGGGCATAGGGGAAGGCGTTATGTCAGCAAGCATAGTTACGCCGTGGCAGTCCTACTCGTATTACAGTAAACGTCCAACTCACCTCGGCTGTACCGTTATAATACGACATAACTCCGGAAGCCAACGTTTTGGACACAGCTAGGATGGAGGCTGAGTGTGCGGGAGGGCACTTTGAGTCAGCAAGGCCAGGCAGCAGATCGGAAGAGGGTGCTAACCAACCTGAATCGTCCGCCACGAGCGTGTTGGGTAGCGTCAGCGAGGCCGTGACCGCGGTAGCGGACACGACGACTGTGGATAGCCGCATAGCTGCTGTGAGGAAGTATACTGATAGTACTGATAACACCAATAGTACTGCGAGGTCGGCGTGTAAGCGAGTGATGGGGCTTTTGCCGGCCAAGTCAGGCTGACACGCGGGACAGGGCCAGCACAATATATAGAGACAGGGAAGAGAGTCGTAAAGAAGGGCCGGGCTCTGAGTGAGAGAGACGGCCGATCTCTGAGTAAGGAATAGAAGGGAATGGAACAGGAGGCCAGCTCAAGAGCGATGCACTGGGCAAGTGAGTGATACGGACACGGTGAAGAGCGAGAATGAAAAAACCGAGCCTGACAAGAAACGAATGACAGAGAAGCTCGAAGCTCGAAGCTCGAAGCTGAAAAGAAGACGACGAAAGAGAAGAACGAATGGCTGCACTGCAACTCTGAGGGGCTCACGTCAACTCGCCAAAAAAAAAAGCCAAAAAAATCTGGCCAAACAGAGAGTGTCTGGCGAGGATGGCAACCGATACTTGTACTCTGAGGGATTACACACATGCGTCGACACACGGTGGGCCAACAAGGCAGGAGCGTCCTGCTCGTAGTGACCCTGCATAGTAGTAGCAAAGTAGCTTCGTACGATACGCCTGTCAGCCGTTTCCATCTGGCGGTTTTCGAGGTTCCCTCTTTCCCGTTTTGTCGTGCTCCACTGACGTTTCGTTTCATGTTTACTTGCCTCTGCCGGCAAATCCTGGCTCGTCGCCCAATCGTCGCCCTTTGCGGTTCGGCGGTCTGCAGCCCTAGTTCTAGGCTTCGTTCAGGAAAACACTGCCCCCCGTCTCTCCCTGTGGTCTCGGCCTTTCTTACTCGTATTCTTATTTCTCTCACCAATACTCCGTTTGCACGTCTGGTACTATCCCCTGTTCGTCCGGTCTTTTCGTCGTAGCTGCTCTGTTCTGCCGCCTGATTGTATGTCTCGGCGCTTTTGGCACGTCCCACGACAGCCACTATTTCCTTGTCCTCCCGCGCCTGAGCTTCCTTTGCTTTTGTTTTGTCGCAGGTCGCGATACACCAGAGCCAGTCGACATTACTAGTGCCGTCAGCTTGTGTGGAGCGCGACCTTAGACGCTCGTTCGTATTTAGGCGAGGCGCGCGCTTCACAGACTGCTTAATCGTTTTCTGCTTCCTCCACCGTCTGATACAATCAGTCCAGGTTCACATCCCGTTTAGAGGACACAACTTCAGCCCACTCACCTGCTATGCGAAGCTTTTCTTACTTTTCTATTTCTTTTTTCGTTATTCCTTATCCCCCAATTTTCCTATTTTTCTTGTCCCCCGACGTCGTCTTGGCCGAAATTGGAGCAGGGTTGCTAATATTAGCGGATTTGACCCGCCTGTTTCAGAACCGCTCGTGGCTTTTTTTCTTGGCTGGGCCAGATCGAAGAACAAGAAAATAGAGGGGATGTCGATCATTTTTATTCGAACAATATTGTGCTTCGTGAGGAACTCTTGAAGCCATCGTCCACGGCTTGCTCTTCATCGAGCTCTCACAGGAGCAACGTTGCCTCTGGATTCGGCTTCTCAAACCGTGGCGGCCCGAAAAAGGAACAAGTCTGCTTGGAAGGTGGCAAGACATGCGGCTAGCACAACGACTGTACAGTTCTGGCAATTAGGTCAATCAGCGCATTGCAAAGTAAGATATAACGGGAAAGGCAAGGGAACAATCCGCTAGACTTTGCCTGTCATAATCTCCGTCCGCCCAAACTCTAATGTCCATCTGTCACTACTTGTATTGCGCTTGGTCCTTGCAGACCTCATCACCTGCCCTGAACAACAGTGGCCAGAGAACCGCCGAGGAAAAAATGCAGTATATCCAGCATTACAATTACGTCAAAGATAGACTATCGCGAAAGATAAAAAATCAGAAGAAAAGCATATGATATAAAAAAGAGGCAAAATGGCAAAGCCACTGAATGCTGTCTAATATGCAGCCGCTGAACAAAAAAAAAGAGACAATAACAGATCACATGGCGCTAGATGCAACACACTCTGCCCCGGAGCCGCTCACATTCCCATCCGGCGCTCCTCACGGCCGTCGAGCCAGCTGGTGCAATTGACGCAGCGGAGAGACTGGTCTTGTTAGTACTAGTATTGTAGCTTGCAGAATACGCGTGAAGAAGGCCGGGAGAGAAATGTAGAGGAATCGACCTCACCTTTTCGCTAATGCGCTTGCGGCAGTACTTGCACTTTACCGTGTGCTTGATGATGGGGTCGTGGGAGAAGTATTGGTAAAGGCTGGCTAGAATGTACAGCGAGAAGCCGACGCCCATGAAGTTGACGACCCGGTTGAAGAAGATGCTGCAGTTGTAAGTGGAAAGAACAGTAACGGAAAAGAGAGAAAAACAAAAGACAAAAAGTAATAAAAAGGTAATGAAAAAACCCTACCCGTAAGCCATCACCACGGCGCCGTCGTCCTGCGCAATCTGCAGCGTGTTGTACCCGTTCTCAGCCGCGTAGTTAGGCCCCGGCTGCAGCACGGCAAACTTCTCGTCCAGGTTCTTGTTGAGCGGCAGGATGACCGACAGCGGCGGCAGCAGGATGTCGCTGACAAACGAGTTGACAATGGCTGTGAAAGAGGCCGCGATGATCAGGCCAAAGGCGATCTCGAGGATGTTGCCCTGCAGCGCAAAGTCCAGAAAGCCCTCCCAGACCCGCTTGACCGCGCGCTCGCCCACCTCGATGACGGTGTCGTCCTGCTCCAGGTCCTCCTCGTTGAGGAACGGGTTGGACGCGTGCGGGTCGTCGCGAAACGGCATCAGCGACGGCGCGATGCCGGTCGGCGGCACGACGGTTCCCACCATATTCATGTCAGGCGAGACCATGCTGTCGCAGAGAAAGGGGGGGCGAGGAGGAGGTTTGAGGGGCTGAGGGGTAGAGGAGTAATATGGCACAGAGATAGGGAGAGAGGGGGACGGAAGGAAAGGGGCTCGCTGTTAGGAATGATACCACGAATGCGAGGTGGAAGAAATGTCCATCAAAAGCAGTATTTTGTATCCTTTTACTGATCGCTAATATCGAAAGGTGCCCCTCCTCCTCCTTCTTTTCTCTCTCCCCTCTGATCCTTGCAATATTGCACTCGCGCACGGCCTGAACAGATAAGATACCTCCACCTGAGGGCGGCCTGCATAGCTGAAGCTTGAAGCTATTCCCATGACAGCTCTAGCGTCCATATTTGGCATAGCTCTATCGCTTATCTTGCGGGGCATTAACACGTGATGATTACTCGTAGTTTTCAACAGCAAGAATACTCCATACAAAATGGATTAAAGATTACGCTTGCATTTAAGCGCTATTCCGTGTTCGCATTAGTGGCCGCTAGTTAGTCTGTCGTTTCAATCTAAACTTCGTTCCCCCTCCTTGGTTGGTATCGGTCGTCTCTTTTCCAACCTCCTCTTTTTTTTGTCCGTCAAGGCTTCGGCGCGACAGCTTCTGCCTTCTTCTTTGCTGCCGCCGCGGCCGCTGCGGCTGCTGCAGCCTGCGCATCTAGGTGCAGCTTGTAAGCCCAATACACGGCTGCAAGAGCATTGAAGGCAAAGGCAGCCCACGTCAGGTTGCAAAAGGCCGTGCCCCGGACGGCCTCCATCCCGATCGTGTCCTTGCCCAGCCGGTTGATAGAGTCGACGGTAGATCCGGCAGCCACTAGCGCCACCACGGCCGCGATCAGCAGCGCCATAGCCGCGCCCGTCGTGGTGCCCAGGCCGGCCAGCAGCGTCTCCCGCGGGTGGGAGGCGTGTGTCAGCAGGGCGATGCCAGACGTCAGGAGGCCGAGGCCGGCGCCGCTGACGCCGACGATGTAGAAGACGGCAATGACCATGCCGATGGTAGGGATCCGGTTGAGCGCGTTCGCCAGGCTATTGGAGACGCCCAGAGCTGTCAGGCCGCTGTCGCCCGTGAAGCCAGCCTGTAGCTCGCTGTCGATGATGCCCGAGAGGTTCAGCTGTGGAATTCCGATCTGCGAGGTGCAGTTGGTGACGTTGCGCCAGTTGTCCGTTGCCGTCACGTTGGGCGAGAAACTGCCCTCGCACGAGTTCATCACGTGCAGCGTGTAGAACTCGCTGATGCCCAGCAGCGCTGCCATGCGGCTCGCCGCCTCTTCGTATGTGAGACCGGCCAGCTCCCCCTCTGCTGCCGCCAGCGTGAGTTCCCGGGATCGCAGGCTGGCCTCTGTTGCTGTCCCGTTGACGATGTCGTACTCGGTGATGCTGCTGCTGTCGTTGTAGTTATAACCGCGCTTCTCTCGCAGCGCTCGTGATGCCGTAGCTGTGGCGAGATACAGTTCCGGGACGTAGTTGCGGCCGAGCACCGATGTGTTCAGCTGCATAAGGGTAAAGTTAACGTTTGACAATACCATACACATAGAGACAGCTAACTCTCTAAGCTTCTTACTCACCATGATGACTTGGTAGTCCTCCATGAAGCCCGGCGTGTTTCCTGCAAAAAGACCTATTATAGCAATTGTAAATCCGATAATGGACAAACCTATAGGGATAAGGGACTTGAGCCACAACATGGTCAAGCGCGAGAGGGGGCGTCCCTCTGGTCTGGCGGTACCGAAGTATGTCGAAGGTGGTAGGGATGTAGTATTGCCAGTGACACGTCAGAATAATCGGCAGTCTATCAAAGCTCGTCGAGAGTCTGCTCGGGGTGTGACTGGAGTCTGCGTGCAGTGTTAGTGGTGCATATATCAGCGTGCTGTTGTTCTGTTATTCATCCACAAGATGTATGTCAGTAGCAAGGAAAGAAGGAGGGAAAATGGGCGAGAATGATAGAATGATGAGGAAGATGGCAAAGATGGTAAGCTGAGCAATGGAAATAGAAGAATAATAAGGTTATGGCTAGATTGTCAAGTTTAAGGTGCAGGAGAATAGATTGCAGCGCTGTCGAAGGAAGAAACAGGCTGGTATTTATCAAAGGGCTGCCAACCACTAACATACCGGCCAAACCATCGGGGCATAAATAAGGGAATGAATGCTCCTGGATGGCAGGGCAATGGTAGCGGCCCACACATCGCAGAGCCTCTGGCAAACCTGAGCTGATTGGAATGTGCCCACCACATTCCACAAGGATCGCTCGGGAAGAAATTCTTAGGACCCCAGGCCCCCAGCCCCATCTCTGTTTCTTTTCTTTCTTGTGTTCTCGGTAATGGATAATGCAGAGAAAAAAAAGTAGTTTTGCATTCAGCCGCATCACTGCTCCAGATCCCTGCTCCAGATTTCACAGCTAGCCAAGACACAGGGCGAATGAGCGAGACTGAGCTAAGCATCGTGATGAGTGGTGTTCACGTGAGCAGCTGATTTCACACTTTCCACTTTCCCACATTCCACATTCCAGAGGGGCCTCATATGACTGGCCTGTCGCCCACAACTGTGATAAAGCGGCCCCGGCCGGCTCGTTGCCGCTGGATGTGCCGCTCTATCATCTGGACCTCGCTGGCTGCATTCACCTGCCGAGCCACCTCGCCCGGCAAGTGCTCCGTCGAGGCCACGCCGCCGTATCCATCGCCACAAGCGCTGCCATAGCTGAGCACCAGCGTGGTCACCTTGCCCCAGTCGCCCACCCAATCCACCGCATCGTGGTCTGCCCGGTGCATCAATGCCGGGGTCCACGATGCGCAGCCCGTCAGGTCCAGGTACTCGAGGCCGTACAGCGCCTTGCTCAACTTCCGCACGACGAGAATGGCCTCGGCCCAGTCGTTGTCCAGCGAGTGGCTGTAGGGGCCGGTCCCGCCGTACTGCACCCGTCTCCCGCCGGCTTGCGAGACCACTGTGACAAATTTTGCATTAGGCGTTAGCGTTGGCTCGGGCCAGTACGCCAGGCTCAGGTGTGTGAGTGTCGGCAGGTGTGTAGCAAACGCCAGAAGCTGCCGCCAGCTCGCCCGAGATTTTGTGCTCCGGGGGTTCTGCGCAAGAGAAAGATGTGTCAAGTTTGGCAGTAACGGCCGTAGCAGAGGTGTCTCGCCAGCTGTATCCCACGACTCCTGCAGGCCAATGCTGGCCTTTCCCTTCGCGGCGGCAGAGGGTCCGCTCAGCTTCGACGGGAAGAGCAATTCGCTCAGCTCTTTCAGCTGTATTGTCTGGCCTATTGAAAACGAAAGGTCTAAGTAGTGGACATCCTCGTTCAGCGACATCGAGTTGGGCAGAGACTCATCGTCCCACACATCATCGCCATCTCCTCGGTCTTGGTCGGGATCCGGCTGTGGGGGCAGGAGGAGAGCCCTGAGGTCCGCTACAGTCACCCCCTGGCCAGCACTCCCTCGGGCGCTCAGACTAGATATAAGCGCAGCTTTCAAAGCGCCGTGCAGGTAGGGGAGGTAGAATTGATTGAAATGCTTCTGCTCATCCCATTCATGGGCGATCCGGCGTAGCACGACGCTGACTAGGCTTCCGTAATCCGGACAAGAGATGCCGGGCATACTTATACCCTTGTATGAATGGCCTTGGGCACCTTCTGCATTTATTTCACCCAGCTGTCCGTCGCCTGCACGCGGTAGATGCCTTGGGGCATGCCGGGACTGCGACAGCCAAGACGGTGGAGGTGCCGGGCCTGCTGGTAGACGCCGGCGAACACCAGCTCCGCCAGCAACACCAGCAGGGGCAACAGGGGCAACACCACCCCCATTTGCCTGGTAAGCTTGGCCAGCTTCTGGCACGCCGCCAGGACCAGGTGGAGGAGGGTATGGGAGAAGAATCTGGGCAATTTCTGGCGGGACACTGGGGGCCACGAAGGCATGCGCGGCTAGCGGTGCCAACCCGCCACCAGCAGGGCCAGTATTGCCACTGCCACTGCTCTGGGTAGTACCAGAAACGGTTGGAGAAAGAGTGCTCCTTCGCAGAATTGCTAACAGGTCGTTCACGTTCCGGGTTTGGGGTTCGTCTAAATCAATATTATTAATTACCAGCACAAACGGAGCACAAACGGAGCACAAAACTGGGCGCTGAGACTCTGCAAGCCGGCCGCAAAAGCAAAACAAAGGACTTTGAGAAAAAGCAGACAGCTAGAAGTAGGGGGGTGAGAATAGGGAGTAGAGTGGGGGGAGGACCAATAGGGAAAAGATATAGAGGCAAGTAAGAGCGGTGGTACGTGTAAGTGGGAAGCTAAGCATGCAGTACTTGGACAGACCATGATGAAGGTTACTCTGAAGACCGGAGCTCTCCAAGGCGTGAGGCGCAGTCGTCTGCGGCTTTGAGTATCTAGCCCAGTGTCGTTTCTTGGGCATGATAGCAAGAAGCCGACAAGGGATTGTTGTGATGCAGAAGCAACACCGCGAGGATGGGGGGAGGGGGGGGACAAATGGGCAGATAGGCAGATGGGCAGACGAACGGACTATCTGACAGAGACACGCAGGAAGGAATATAGGACGTTCGGAAGACGAGATGTGACCAAAAGCAGGGAAAACGGAGAGGAGCACAAGCCCTGAGGAGGGAAAGCTAGATGCAGTTAGGAGAGAATGTAGGGGGGGAGGGGGGAGGGGGAAGTGAAGGCTGGACAAGATGAGACGCCCCGCAGCGGGAGTGCGTTCTCTTGTCCGAGGCGGAAAAAGGCTTGCTTGCGGACTGGTTGCCTGCAATTGTTGTCGTCGTCTAGATCGTCGCCCAGAAGCCAAGGCCGTCTTCCTGTCTGCTTTTGCGCGGTTTTGTGTCTATCTGCAGGAAGCTGTGCGCCCGTCCTACCTCTTCTTGTTATAGACCCGGCAAAATTTCTCTTACTCTTTTCGTTTCCTTGTGCGATGCGCCTTTATAATGATGATGCAGGCGAGGCGTTGTCGCCCAGTTGTTGTGATCGGCTTCGGGATGCCGGATTTCATTTCTTGTTGCCTCTTGCCTCCTTTAGCGAGACGAATCAGCGGCTTGCGCTTGCCCTTCCCACTGCGTTCCTGCCGCAGTGTTAAAACTGTGCATTTACAATTTACGCACTGTGTGAGAGTCATCTGCTTCGGTGATTGCAGAGTCGAGTCATTGACGGAGATTACTCGCACACATAGAGAAGCTGGTATGAACAGAAGATACCGCGCTTTTGTCTCGACGAAAATTCAGAAAGGAACAGACTCGTCGTCAAATTACGCCTCTAAGCGGCCTATGACTGCAACATGCTCTTAGATGCAGAGCTAGACGGAAAATGCTAGTCAGACTGAATGAGTCACATGTAAGTCGTAAGACGGATAGGGATTGGCACGTAGAGGCCGCGAGGAACTTCTGGAATGGAAAATCAGGGGGTGGACAACAGGTACTCCGCCAGCATTGGAACCAAAGAGGTCCCGGGAGCTTTCCTTGCTTCTGGATGTGTTTGCTCAAGTCCGCCTCTTTTCTGCCGTTTCTGCTTCCCCCTCCGATCAATACAGAAATCCGAGCCTCTTCATTACTGCCTACTCCTTCTGTCTACACTATACAGTTGTCTACGAAATACCGAGGGGGGTGTGGAGACAGTAGATGGAAGAGACGGGAGAGGAAGTTCTAAGTTGTTTCAATGTAGGATGCGCGGGCCAGAGAAGGGAATTGCCATCTGGCTGGACAGAGAACAGATAAGTGAGACATACCCAGCCAGAAGGTTATCAGGAAACGAAAACAGATCCTCCATTCTTCCGATCAAATTCGGCTAGATAACCTATGCCCCGATGAAGTTTGTAGAAGGACACAGCCGGGGAGCAACAACTAGGCTCTTATTACTCCGACCACAGGCTTTCGTAATGATTTTCAAAGTAGAGTACAAGAACAGCCATGGGTAATTCAAAGCTCACACCTATGCCGGAGTACCGTAGAAGAGTTCATCAAAATCTACCATTTTATGGGGGTTCGCATTGAAACGAGATCAAAATTCATGCCGCGTTCCGACCGCGAATTTGGAGCCTTTAAACATCCCATCAGTACTACTACACCCATTAATGTAGAACAAATCATTGCATGGTACCATTCATTCTACCTTTACCAAAAAAAGATGGCTTTGATGATACAGAATAGGCTATAGTATTTGCTCAGGCCTATCCGTGGAGATTTGCTTTGGAAAAATAAATGCACATTTAACTCGTGCCGAGTTAAAAAGGATTGTATGCTTTTTGTGCATCTCAGAATGGTCATTGTAGGCCCTCCTCTAAAGAGCTTCAACAAAATAATGAAGATTTTATATGACGCCAGGGGAAAAATAATGCTCTCTTTGAAACCGCTTCACTCCCTTCCTCTGCTCTGACACCATCAGATTTAGAAAAACTAGGCTGTGTTTCCCTCATATTTTTAGCCTCCTGGACTACATAATTTGATAGAGAAAAAGAAAAATATCATTCTGAAATTGCATTGATAGGGGGCATGCAACGACAACTAATTGCGGCTCATAGCAAATGTGCATAAGAGGCCGTAAGAGTCATATTAAGTACCATAACTTGGCCACAAGACACATATGTGCTTACCGTATCGCTATGAGGATATGCTTTTGGGTCTTATTTCCGTACCTTGTAGAAGTTAGGTTTTCTGCTCAGGAAAAAAAGACATTATCTTACACGGTGAAAATTGTACGAAGATTTTCCGACATAGCCCGCTGAGACTGAAAAAGGTGCCGGGAAAAAAACAAAATAGGTCCAAACAGTCTAAGAATGCAATTCACATGTTGTGACATGAAACCATGCGGGTCGGCTTTGCAAAGAGAGCCACCCAAATGTCATCAAGATTTTTTTTTTTTTGGCTTGCTATGTCAAAGATGAAATAAGCAACTGCGAATTTTCCTATCTACAATATATTGTGGGCAACCGTTGATTCTTCGCCTTCCAGCCACTACAGAACGAAGTTGCCGTGGAGCTCCCAAAGGTGGGTTTCTGCTATTTTCGTATCTGCTCTTTTATGCTGTTTGTGCATGTGAGATCCAAATAGTAGCGCCTTTTCTCCTTTTGGGGTATCCCATGCTGTGTTTATTTACAAACAACATTCATTTAAAATTTGCCCGACATATCAACCTCCTCCGTCCCAATCCGGAAATGGTTAGCGAACCGGAATTGGAGGCCTGTGTTTTAAACTATTGGCGGCAAGTATAGCATAAATCAGAAAGTTGCCATTAATAAACCATTTACTGTACAGCGGAAGAAGCAGCACACCCTTGCGGCTTTTCATGGATTAGAGACTAATTCAATTTCTGCAGAATCAGCAGTGGTAGACAGCAGGAAACGTGGCAATAACATACGATGATGGTATGGGAATTCCGTCGTTCGAAACCGACCGTCCGCTCCTAGAAAATCTAGCAAACTAGAATTTTGCTGTCATTTCTACTCAAGCAGTACATGTTTTCAAAGAGTACCCTTTTGTCATATAATATATGAAAAAAGATAGATACAAATGATCCCTTATAAAACCCAAGTACGGTGTTGGTTGTTAGACTGAAGCTGTAGGGGATGAGGCAATTCTCTTTCTTTTTGGCTTTACATTCAGGAGTTACGCTACAAGAGGTCTACGGTAAAAAATGCAATGTTTGATACAGGACTCTCATTGGAGTTATTCAAGCAACATAGAAATAAACATAACACGTACAGGTGCCCCCATGTTTGATTGTTATCTGTAAAGTTATTGTCACATAGATACAGATGTTGATGGCGAAGAATCGATGTGAGGCTGTCAAACTGAACAGACACTGTACCAAACAATTTCAGAGTAGCCATACAGTCGATAGTAACGAGGTGCGTTACTGTGTTGCACTCAAAATGCTCGGTGGCAAGACGTATAGTATATTGTGTATATGAAATTGCTGAAAACGAGGACGAGGCACAGAAAGTACAGGATAGATTGGAGCCTCAATAATACAAGAGTATAGATCTTTCTGAAAGAGGCTTGATTTTGCGCCTGCTTCTGTGGGATCCGGATGACGAAGAACATAGCACAAGCCAATGGGGATGGTGCTTTGAGAAGATTGGGCTTTCAGTGGTGCCTGGGCATATGGTTTCCGCCGTCTCCGTGCTCGGTGCGAAAGAGAGCGTGACCGGCTCCTGTGACCACGCGAACACTGCCCATTTCATTTTTTTCGGGCGCCTCACAATTGCATTTTTCCTGCACGTCATAGATGGAAGTAGGCGTCCGCGTTGCAAGAGTTCTTCATTGTGGGACTGAGCAACTTTGACGTGGCTCTCTTGAGTGTCGATTATGTTTCAACCCGAGTCATCGTACGTCTTTCTGGGAAGGATTGGGGCTGGGTTTGGTTCGGCTCAATGATTTCCTTACAAAGAAGAGGTAGGGCTCACGGCAATAATTTTCGTCTGGCAGCCAGAAGGCAGCTGGCACATGCTTCAAGGGCGCAAACGGAACGGTGAGAGGACCAGAATAAAAGGGAGTTACAAGTGCTGCACATCTAGGATGTTGTCTAGCTGTGATTTGATTTCCTATCTAAAACATGAGTGAGCTGACAAAGGCCATGAATATACTTGTAAGGTCCATGGGAGTACTGAATGAGACATTGAGAGTCCACATCTTACTTCCGCCATGGGCTGGCTCGGGAGCTACAGCAATGAGAACAAATCCAAGCCTGCGTGAGCTTCACATGTAATAGTTAATCGAATGAACACCCTTTCAGACTAAAGGTATCGTAGTAAGATTACCACAGAACAAGGGGGACAGAAAGTGGGATCTTCATAGTCGTGACTTGTTAGTAAGAAGGGGAGGCACGAAAGGCCAAAAAGGCATGCACGGCAGGAACGAAAAGTAAAAGCTAGTTTGGAAACTGCACTCGGTAGCTCTTGCGACGAATCGACTTTTCCTGCCTTTCTGGAACCGACAGTCTCTTCCTCCAAAGCCAGAAAGCAGCCAATTCCTGTCTGCCAACATGTCATTCTCCCCACCCACAGACACGGCAAACATATCCCATCCCGGCTCTTGATGAACACGAAAACTGATGAGCACATGCTCTTGCCTTGTGGTGTGAGATGCAGCTGTTCTACAATACTCGATATTTGCCGCCTGCTAACACGCACAAGAGATTGGCTTTGGCTTCAATTAAACAAGGATACCTGCAAAGCGCACAGATAAGGTGGGGACCAGTTTTCAACAG
>JRUC01000051.1:0-52430 GCA_000806385.1 Leptographium procerum
CCCCCCCCCTGGGATCTCTTAATCAACGTTTCCGATCTGGTTTGGCTTGTCGAAACTAGGCCTTCCACGAGAAAAGGTTGTTGTTTTTGCGTGTTTCGACAATTGTATTGAGTCTGTGTGCATGCGTCTGACATCTCCATGGACAATCCACCCCTGGGCCTTAGCCCATCTAGCCGGGCAGCGCTTGTGGCCAAGAATCATGCAGTCCTCAACACAGCGGTCTATGGACGACAGCAATGTATAATTATACTCGCTCTCCCCACGATCTTCCCCGACGCTCTTCTTCCTCTTTTATCCTGTTTGCTCTATTCTTCCTACCCCAGGTCCAAATTCTCTCCGGGCGAGAAGAAGGGATTTCTCTTTTCTTGATCACGGCTCTGGCGTGTATCCTATCTTTTGTTTACTTCTGTTTTATTTTCCGGTTGGCTTTCCTCTTACCTTCTTTTTTTTTTTTGCCCAACTGGTTTGGCTGCTTCCACTCTTTTGATAAGAAGGTCATCTGCTACTTTTTCGATTCTTGTAGTCCGTTGCATTACTGCCCTTTTTGGTTTCTATTATTGGACACTTTTCGCCCTTATGACCTTCTCATTACACGTTTAACTATCATATTCGGCTGGTTGTAACCGTTTCCGTTTGTTCACAAGGGAGTCATTGAGACCGAATTCTCAGACTCATACGATACACCAGAGGCCCTCTCATTCTTTTTGGGCACAATCAGATTGTGTTACGGAGATTTACTACGATATCTTCAACTCCATCCAGACGGTAAAATCACGTCTGGTCTTCATTCAACAGTTAATTTCCTTTTCGTGGCTCTCGAGCGAGGCGAAACCAGTCCTTTGGTAAAATATCTGGGCCGATCGCACTTTCGTGTTCTAGACACCCCCCGAGACCAACATGTCTCCCGTCATACAGACTGCTCCTGCTGCTGCATACACACCAACATCCGATGTCATTGATCGCCATGGGTTCGGCATTTCGAAGAACCGGAAGCCAGCGTCGACTGGTGGAGGTAGAGCATGGAGTGACGATGAGGTATGGTACCTCACTTTCTTTGAATCGGCTTTAGTGTTTGCATGAGGTGTTCGGATCCGCATCGGATGAGGGTTTTGCGTGGCCACAGCGACACAGTAGCCGGCTTACATCGGGACTCCGTCTGCTAACAAGCTATGTTACACGTAGGAGGTTTACCTGCTCCAGACACGTCTCCAGAAGATGCCGTACAAGCACATCGCAGCGCATCTTAAGAAAACAGAGCTTGCTTGTCGCCTTCACTACCATCAGCTAAGCCACGGAAGCAACCGCCGCAAGCGCACAGCAAGCATCTCGTCAGCTTCCTCCGGCGATGGGCACTCTCCCATCCTGCATACCCCTGATCTATCCCCTATGCACA
The DNA here is from genome assembly GCA_000806385.1 of Leptographium procerum. NCBI lineage: Eukaryota > Fungi > Ascomycota > Sordariomycetes > Ophiostomatales > Ophiostomataceae > Leptographium > Leptographium procerum. The sequence goes on from JRUC01000051.1 coordinate 1,394, forward strand.
AACACTCGGCAACTCCTTCCCCTCCTCGCAGCTCCGACGGCTATGGTCCCGTTTCCGGTGGGTTGCAGCTGCCCAGCATCATTGCTTCCGCTGCTGGTAACGGTTCCAATTCGTCTTCTCCCCGTCTGCCAACTATCCTTCCAAAGCCGAGTTCTATGGCGCTAGCACCGGCCGTGGGCCCTTCAGCTGTTCCCCGTATATATTCGCCGTCCCTGGTCGACGGTACTGCATCGGCCTCGTCAACACTGAGCGCATCACTCCTTCCTGCCGCCACATTTTCATCTTCCATTCCGTCACGCTCGGCTTCTGATGCCCCTGGGGCGCCGAGCCTACGTCTGGACTGCACTTCTCTACCACTACCGCCTCTGTCTGGTTCGCACCACCCGGTTGATATGGCCCATCTTCAGGCTATTTACATGACTCATCGGCTCGGATTTTGGGACAAGATTGCTGCCGAGTATGGACCTGGGTCTAGTCCCATTGTCCTAGAACAGGCTTGGCGCTCAGGGGGCATGGTGCCTGGCTTGGGAGGGTTCCATCAACATCATCAACAGACAGCAACGCCGCTAACCCCAGGCACGTCTCCTGATGACCGGGATGTTTTTTACAGCGTGAAGGGCTCACAGGACAAGACGCGCATTTCTGCTATATTGGGCATTGATGCCAATCCGAGAAGTCCCAAGGAACGAGAAATGGTCCGCAGACTGGAAGAGGAACGAGTCGCTGCCCCTGCAATTGCGCAGGGGACGAGCTAAGTAGCTCGTCTTGCGGTGGAATAAAATGCAGGGCAGGATGCCAAAAGCATTACGGTGCCCGGAGGTTTCACATGGCGTTTTTATTCATTTGGGGCTATTCTTACCTCTGTTTCTGCTAATTGATGAATGCGAATGGCCCTAGCGATACGTATCTTGCTGCACCCTTTGGCCATCATCCGTATTTCTTCCTGCATTGTCCTACGAGCGTTTTCTTGTGGCGGGATTGGGGCTCCAATTCCCCCCATTGCAGGATTTGTTATCACGTCTTCAAGACGTCCTTAAAGCTGGTTGATTTAGATGAGTTACGATACAGAAACATGTGTGCTATTATCCTACATGACCCTAGTATAGAGGTATCTTCGGACTTTTATGTCTCGTCCTACACCAAATGAGATAAATGGAAAGGGCAGTTTAGAGCTCTTCCAAACTCATACCATACGAGCGACTTAACTCAAGCAGGAAAAAGGAAACGCCACCCGCTGTCTGGGGGGAGGTAGAAGAAAATAACTAGTCCACCCAATAACCTGCCCGTCGGCGCCATCTGGAGGGGAGGAGTGTCATAGTTGTTGTCGGCTGACATCCTGGCGAAACACAGCCGCCAAAAAGCTCGCCTTGCTAATATGCATGCTCGCGATTGCAATCCTTTTCTGTCATTCAGGGAGAAGAAAGACCACCGAAGAGTAGAGACCCGTGTATATATCTTACTAGAGACGGCTAGACCCCTATCGTGGAGCTTTACGGCCATTAATATGCAATTATGCAAGAGAATACAGTATGTTTCTAGCACAGTGTAGTAGCCAACTCGGAAGCTTTTTGTCTTTGGCATAGCGACGTCTAACATCCATGAGAATATAACTCGACAAGCCAAGGTTAAAAGTAGCTCGAGCAAAATTTGAGTGCGTCGTAACAAGGCCGGATATTTGGCTGGTGACTGGTGACTGGTGACCGGTGATTTCGGGTGACCGAATAATGAAGTATGGTATGCTGGCTAAAATATTGATGTGCTAGTAGCCGTTGCGCTTGAGCCGCAAACTTCACGAAAAACCGAGTCATATCAGTTTATCTCAAGGACTGGCCCAGCCTCCAGCAACGTCCACCCATTCTGCCAAGCAGCTGCCTTCTTTGCCCTCAACATCAACAATGTCTGTATCGCAGCGGCAGCGACACCCAACTCCATTCTCTTTAGGCTCATCGTAGTTTTCCCAGTACTGATCCTCCTCTGATCGCTTGCGTTCGTCAAGCGTTGTCTTCTCGAGGTAAGGCTGGCGAGGTAGCTGTCGCGCTGGAGCGTTGGCTGGGCAATGTTGGATGGTAGTGTGACGATACCCAAAGTCGCGAAAATAATGGATATCGCGCGGAGCGAGAAGAACGCCCGCGGCAAGAGAATGAATGGGTGCATCACCCCACTGGAATCATTAGTAAACTAGTTAAGGGCGCCGCATGCGGTCTAAAGTAAACGACGTACCCGTTCCATCCAGAAGCCACCGCTGCGATCCATCGTCTGAAAAAAGTCCTCGTATTCCTTACTGCGGAAGAAGCTGAGCCGTGCAATTTCAAAGTTGGACCAGAAATGGCACATGTTGTACTTCTCGCCTTCCATGCCCTCTGGGTCGATTTCCGGCGGACTGTTGCGAGAGGGGTCTGTCCGCAGAATCTCCTCTGGAAGAGGTTGCTTGTAGTTCGGGTCATCTTCAGCCAGTAACTCCTCCTTCTCCGGTTGTGGCTCAACAAACATTTCCCACAGGCCCTTTGAAGCTATGTTGTTCTGCCGCTTGTATGCGGATGCGTAGCGGAACATATTAGGAACAGTTTCTCGGAGCTCCTTCACCGCGATAGTGAAGCCATATGTTTTGTTGGACTCGATCATCTTCAAGAAAGGGTCACTAATTCAATGTGAGTGGCGGTACAAGAGAAGCCGGGACGCGAGAAAGGCTAGATTAGATAAAGGGGTAGTAAACATACTAGGTGATGTCGCAAAAGTACTTGATCTCTGGCTCCAGCCGCCAGTACCACTCGAATTTGGCAAGGAGAGGATGCTTGTAGAAGAAGCTGGAGTGAAAGATGTTAGCACAATACTCGTTTAGAGGCGCCGATTATCTTACCCAGAATAGAACCGACACATGGAATGGTAGCTCTCCAGCCCACCATACATGACGGCGGCGTCTCCTTGCTTTGCAATACCCTCCTTGGCAACCTTTGGGTCGATCCAGTCGGGGTATCCCCACATTTCTGGCCCTACTTTCCCGAACTCAACTTCCCCGGAGGTATAGTTGCGGACGACGTCCTTGAAGGTCTGATTGAAATCGCCATCATTTAGGAAGACGTACGGGTAGTGATACCACCGGTTGAAGTGGCGCTCAATAGACTTTATCGACTGAATCACGCCCTCCAGCTCCTTATTCCTCGCCAGGACCACGAAGGCGCCATTCGCTCTTGGTTGGCTCGTATCCGGCTCGAGACATCCAGTGACAAAAACCTTGTCGTGCTCTTCGCTAATTTTTCTGTTTGCAACAGCCAACATTAGCCTCAAGAGATTACGACGAGGGAGTAGAAATGCGTTTTGTAAATGAGAAGCGACAACAGGTAACATACCGAATCGCCGGAGGTGCCCCTGCAGGCATCAGAATCCTGCCTGGGGAGCTAGGATGCCTGACGAATAGTATCAAGATCAAAATTACCACAATGCAGGGAAACAGGATCACGATGCCCAATGGCACTGATATATTCGAGTTTCCTTTTAACCGCATAGGCTGTCTGAAGTATGCGAGACGAGCGCGCCATCGAGGCCCCCGTTGATTGCGGCTCTTGGCATCTACAGACGGGAGCTGCGGCGTAGGTGCAGCTGGTATAAATTTGGAGGCACGCCGTATGAGATCCATGGTGATGGCCTATATTGGGGAATAGGTGGCGGGCGGGCGACCTGTCCTTATTTCCCCCGATTCAGTGCCGCTTATGCCAATGATTGTGTTGCGCGGCCGGAAGCCTTTTTTAGACCGTGTATTGCTGAGATAATGAATACAATATGAGAAGACAGGTAGAATGGGGACTGGTAGAGAAGCGTCGGTGCATGCGTGGACTGAAAGATGCACTGAATTTTAGAAGATGGACTGTTCCGGATGATATGCTTTCCGAATGAGACGCAACTTGGCATGTCAGAACGAGGCGAAGATGGAAGATACTCGTCAAAGTTTTCCGAAGGGCCAAAGTATGATTGAAGGAAGGTAAAATGCACACCGTCCCACTGGAAAATACTGATAGACGAGGGTGGTCGTAGTCCTGGAGAAAAGGGATGGAGCAACGACGATCGAAAAGGGGTCGGAGTTTTCGTCTGCAGCTTCTCGTCTTTTCCTTCAGCCAAAGGGGACAGAAGGAAGATAATATATCGTCATTGGTACCAACAGCGGTCGTCTCGATAAATTTCGGATTGCCGGCTGTGGATCGTGCTATTTCTTAGGTCGCGCTGCGTTTCACCGTTGTGGTCTGGTTAGATTTACACATTCGTTATGAGGTTTGAAGGTTTGAATTTGGGCAAAAGAAAAATAGCAGCCTTGGATTAGGGAGTCAGTACAGTGCAAATTGGCGGTAAGTACGATATGAGTACGTGTACTCGTACTCGTAACATGTTGGGGCCCATTTTTGTCCATTTAGCTTAATAGGGAAAAAACATACTGTACGCACATACTGTACATAAGGCTTAAGATAAGATATAATAAGCACATACACGTGATCAATACAACCCCACATATCGTCGAAAATTAGAGCCTGGGAACTCTTAGTTGCGCCCCAAAAACCTATTTGCGCTCTCTCATTAGTAATAAAGCTACCATGCGACCACGTGACTAAATGCGCCTTCTCTGTAGCAGCAATTCATATTTACCCTGTAGTACGGGCATCGGATTGCCGCTACGCGGCGCCTCATGCTAGGCCGCTTCTGCCTACGAGTACGCTATAACTACAGAACTTAGAGAGGCGATTCTTACGAATGGAATAGGGTAAACACTGTTTAATCAACGAACGACTAGTATAACTCCTTTAACGATAAGGGTAAGCTGCAAGTTACAAGGCTGTGTGCTTTATGTAACAGTTCCGTACTGAATTGGCGATATTCGTGTACACGCAGGTGGCGCGCAGGCGGTGCGGATTAATTATTACGAGAGTCTACTCGTACTTGTAAACGTGCCTGGAATTATCTGACAGGGACCGAGTTGGAGGGCGAGCTTAATGACGCGGTGGTATTACTACCAATAGGAAGGCGTAAATAGCTTTTTCCGGGCGCAACGAGTAATAGCTCCCCGAGAACTGCATCTAATTACATATACAAACGGCGCAGACCTATGCACCCTCCGCAGCCGCCTACTCCATAAACCCCGTGCTGCGTGCCTATTTGCCTTTATAAACACTGGGACACTCGAATTACAGGCAACATTTATCTCCTAAGCTGGCACGCAGATGCAAGCAGCGTAACCATAGTTTGCGATTTGGGATACTAAATAAAATATAAATTGCGCAACCGCGCTCGAAGAATCAATATTAATGGCTTCAAGTACTCTAAAGACAAGCCTTGCTGCTTTGCTGACCACACTTCATACTTCATACTAAACGGACAGCTTTGTTAGAAGATGGCATTTTTCCCGGATTTTGAAGTGTAGGTGTGAGAAAACACAATGACATAACGGAAATGTGTGAATAAATGTAGTAGTAAAAAAAATGTTAGGTAGCTGCAATTTAAAATGCCTCACCGTTCAGTATCCGGATAGTCTGCCGACAAAATTTCTACGGTCGGGGAAAAAAATGCCCGCACATGGGATTGAACCATGGACCTTATCATATCGTATGATGCACTTGGCTTACAAGTGATACGCTCTACCACTGAGCTATACGGGCTAAAACGATCTTATAATGTTTTGAAGACTTGGAAGTTATCAGTACACATGAGCACATATCTGAAGCTGACAAGCCGCGATGCGAATTAAATATGATACAGCCGGATCGACTCCTCGGTATCTAGATCGAGGCTTTAGGTGAGTTTTCTTAAACAGACTCCCACGGCATGATACCGCACCTACCAGAGTGCGAGGAATTGTAAAAGCAGAGGGCATTAGCTTTGTGGCAAGGTTAGCTGACTCTCCAATAAAGCTCAGACATTTTACGACGCTGAGCAAAATTATGGCATTTACAGGAAAGGAAGGAATCCTCGTGATTTAAAACAGTGACAAAGGCGATAACTATAGCTTTATGAGCATCACTTATCCAGCCTCCAAAGGCAGTTGTTGATGTTTTGTTCTCCACCCTAAAATCAGCCATGGTAACTGTTTCATCTCGTCGATGTAGACCATTTTCCTAATATAACATACATATAATAAAATCAACAGAAACTGTTGTTTAAGCAGACACTCCCTTGAAGGCGTCCATGTTTTCCATCTTCTGTGCATGGGTGTAGACTATTGCGAAGCGACATATGGCCACCGGGAGCAACATTCAGACTATAACATTACACTTACAAATCGGTTCAAGTGTGTCATAGGTAATTTGTCCCCTGTTTACAGTAGGGGACAAACTGTTTACAGTCATAACACAACAACCATCGGGTAGGAGTTGCGGTTCGTGCATAGATCCCTAAAGCCGCCGATATAAATTATGCTAAGACAGCATTATGAGGCCGTGGTTCGTGGAAAAAAAATATGATTGAAAGGAAAACAAAGAGGTAACAAATGTGTACGCACCCTGAAAACCCGATAGCATCGCTCAGGGCTATAGAAAGCTATGTATGGCGTCCTGTCAACCAGTTCACAAAAACGCCTAGGTTACCTACTTTGGCAATCTTTTGCTGGCTAAACAAATATTGCAGAGGCTGTGGAGGACACTGTTCTAAAAATTCTAAGCAATCTCCGATCCTCTCCTGCCTCTCTGGGCCACAAATATATACGGATACTAACCCGCGTCGAGTGCTCCTTTGACGTCTTTGTCGAAATTGTCGCCAACATAAACCTTATCCCACGAGGAAAGAAGAGAGGTTCTGCCATCAGAAGGTGCTATCTCTTTGCTTAGATCACGACGTTGTAGTAGCACACGGTGAAAAAGTTGTTCTGCGGCAAAGAAGATGCGCGGGTCAGGCTTTTTGACGCCAACGTCATATGACATGCAGAGAAAGTTTATATGCTCGAGCGTGCTGCCAACGGTACTCTGCCTTTTATCCTTGTTAAGAAAACGCAGCGGGCCTATTTTCAGTCCAAAAGATAAGAGAATTTCAAGGATGCGGACATCCGAGTCTGTGATTACGCTAACGGCGATCCTGTCGTATACTGTCCGCTCGCTGGACTACTGTAAAGCACCTAGTAAAGTCTTCAAAAAAGGCGCCGCCGCCTAGCCCTCGTCTGAAGAAAACCGCTGGAGCAATATCGGGGCGAGATTGGAAGGCAAGGTCGTTTTGAATAACGAAAGTAGCGGTTCAAATGTGCTGTGGTTTACCTACCGCCTTACAGTTAGAAAGAGGGTCGCCATCTAACCGGCGTCTGAGATGTTTTGTGCGCTCACGTTTGTCCACCACTGAGTTGCATCCATAGAGGAGCGCTTCCCAAAGTTTGGATATGCCTTCACTACCTTGTGATAGGCCTGCCTGAATGAGTCCCATATCATTGCGCCATTGATGTTCGAGAGACCAACTAGACGCGCAACCTCGTCATACTGTCGCTCGATTGGAGCTTTCCGGCGATACAATGTGCCATAGGCATCGAAGCACAGCAAGAGATTTCGTCTCGGCATGGGGTGCAAACGCATAAAGATTTGCTACGTAAATCGTAGACAAACACCCCAAAAAAGCCGATTCGATTATGCCATAGGCCCCACAGCTTTCGGCCGCTTAAACTCAGTAAGATACTCGTAAGAAGGCGGGGTGAAAATAGCCACCGAGCGAAATAAAGCTCTACAGTTTTTGCCTACGGGCATCTTGAGAATCAAAAACGTATTAAGCAGCGAAAAATAGTGAGGACCAACATACTCGTTTTTTTACTCTCTAGTGGAATTCAGGTGTGTTACTAGGCGGATAGAAGAGGCATGATTGATTGCCTGAAAGCGGCAAGCGAGTTATTAAGTCAAAAGTATATGGCGTTCGTAGTTTCTCCTCCTTTTTGGCAGATGAGGAAGAGAAGCACAATGAAAAAGATTGTAGGTTCTTACAGCCAGAGGCGAGGCCTGTACTGTTCTATCTACAAATCAAGAGGGTCATAGCAACTGCCTGCCTAGAAGTTTTACATCTCGGTGATTAGTCGCAAAAATATGAACCTCTCTACATCGTAATTGCTGATGTACAAAATTGCGGTTGATGGACTCGACAAACCGCAAGTCTTTGCCATACCTTTATAGCACACTCGATTTGGATGGTAAATTGAGGCTGCCAAAAAGCTGCCAAACCGTTCGAAAATTTTGTATATCTTATCTACGAGTAAGATGCTCACAGTGACGACCAATAGACGGGGAAAAACCCACCGTCACTGGCTTGCTCGTATTACCTCCCTCGCCATTAGTACGAGTGTATTAAAGATGCACTTTATTTTTAAACAGAAATGCGTCGTACACACTCCATACAATACGCACTTCAACGCGCCAATCACGCATTTATGGGGCATAAGCAAGTGGCCGTGGCAACGACGCCACTACTCGTATTTCGATAGAGGCACCAAAATTTGTCAGCAACGATATTGTGCCTGGCAACCTCTAAATTGTCTTCTCCTCACTCCGTATTCGCATTCATTCGTTTCATGGCCCAGCCATATCGACATCCTTTAGGCTTCTACCTAATAGTATTGCCCTTTGCTTTTTGCTAGAACCATACCGTTGGGGAGCATTTCTATTCGCAGTCGTTCTCGGTCTTACCGTGCCGTGAGCGGCTCTCTCCACCTTACTATTTGAGATCGAACAGCACGATTTGCGTCTGCGTATCCGTCAGCGAGCGGAGGCCTTTTATTATCGTCTCATTTCCTCACCTTGGGCATCGACAGTAACGCCCAAAAATGGGGTTTGGCGACTTCACAAGCCTCTGCCACACGGCGCCGTTGCCTCTCTGCCTGTCCATTGGACCTATCACGTCCATATCTTCCGGCGTGGGCATTGAGCCGAACTGCTTTGCCAGAAATATCGAGGTGGCAAACACGATTATATTTCAAGGCGCCGCCAGCGCCATGCATATAGTCGCCCTTCTTATGACTGTGGCCATGATTCTCCACGTGCGTGGAAAGTTCACTGCTGTCGGTATGCCAACGCCCTCTCCGCAGCGTTAATCGACTTGCATTCGCCATATCGCCTACAGCGGGACGGAACTCTGTGCTAACTTGTAGTGCCACAGGTCGAAAAGAAATCACCTCTTTCTTTTACATATATATGCTTCTCACATTCATATCCCTTTGTGTTGATGCAGGCGTTGCCCCCCCGGGCTCGAGCCCGTATCCTTATTTTGTCTCTATACAGAACGGTCTCACTTCGGCTCTTATAACGTGTCTTTTAATCAACGGGTTCGTGGGCTTTCAGCTGTACGAAGACGGCACGCCGCTTTCCCTCTGGATGTTACGACTCTGTTCGGTTGCCGCATTCGTCATTTCTTTCCTCGTCTCTTTGGCTACCTTCAAATCGTGGGCCGGGCTTGGTCCTACAAACACGGTCGGACTTTTTGTTGTTTTGTACTTGCTGAACGCCGTACAGCTGTTTGTATATGTGGTACTACAGACTTTGCTGGTTGTTCGCACGTTGCAAGATCGGTGGCCCCTTGGCGATATCGCCTTCGGCCTGCTTTTCTTTATTGCTGGCCAAGTACTTCTCTATGCGTTCAGCTCAAAAATTTGTGTCGCTATCAGTCACTATCTCGATGGCCTCTTTTTTGCTACAATTTGCAACCTTTTAGCAGTGATGATGGTTTACAAGGTACTAACGCCTCTCGCACGCCTGTTAAAGTACAGCAATACTGACATGTTACCAAATAGTATTGGGACTCGATTACTAAAGAAGACCTTGAGTTTTCTGTCGGTACCCGAATGAATAACTGGGAAGTCAAGGAGCTTCTGCCAGGAGAAGACCGACGGGGCACAATCTATGCAGAAGACCCATATGGCCAGTCGAGCTCTTATGACCATCCCTCAACAGCGAACCGGTATTCGAAATACTAGTATTGACGAATACTTCAGTGTGGGAGGTCACATCCCTGCGCACAAATAGCAAAGACACAACGGCTGTGGCCACCCGTTAAGCCGGTACTGGCCATGGGCCTAGCCGAACAGACTGTACGGCCATTTGCAGGTGCCCGTGGCGCAATTTCTGTTACCAGGCCATTTCAGAGGACACCTGCCACCTTAAGATCGATTCATGCCGAAGCCAGGAAGCAGGTGGCTGCGGTCGGCCGGGCATTTGATTAGGGGAAGGCTCGTTTCTGATCAACTTGCAGCAACACTGTTCGCAATTTTTTCATGTACGAGTAATCTGGGAATTTGGCACACAGCGTTTATTTGCGTTATACCATTAAGGAGTGGCATAGGCGTTTATTTTTATTTCATATTTCTACAATGCTTGTTGAATTTTAGTGATAGAAATGCTGAGTCAAGACATACAAGGGGAGAAAGCGTGCCATCTTGAGGTAGGATATCTTAACTTCTACTCGTAGGCAGATTCAGAGGGCCTTAGGCATGTAATTCAGGCTACATTCAACTTTGTATCTTCGTATTTGAGCGTCCCTTACATTTGGTGCATGATGTTTCTAGTAAGATAGCCAAGTACATGAAGGTATAAAGTATCTTTGGCGGTCTGCGGTTTGGGGTTTGGGGTGCCCCATTCCTCCCGTTGGAGATGATTCTCCTAAGCGGGTATGGTTGGGGTGTCTAGATAAAAAGATAGCGACATTGGGCAGCAATATATTCAGCTTCGGAAAACAAGCTGTATGGTGCGAACACAAGACTCCGACGTCACTAAGCTGAAACAACTCGAACATATTCCGTAAAATGGGATACATCATGGCCGTTCAATTATAGAAGTACAGCACAGATAGTACGGAGTATGAGTAGGTAAAGTACTCGTACATCCGCGTAGCCGTAATAAAAGTGGAGCACTGTAAACGCTTGCCTCTCTTTTGTATGTTGTATTAGTGGATCTGTCCTTGGGTTTTCACGCGTAATTTTATAGCCCATAACGCCAGACAGCCTCGTCATCTCTTTTACGACCATATTTCAGTTGATATCTACTCAAACTTTTTTCGCGACCGCACTTAGATCCGACCCTCCGTGGTTTTCACTTCTTTGTCAACAACTCCAGAACTCCCGCCCCGCTACAGGTGAACCCTTTGTCGTCATAAGCCAGCTTAATAAATCAATAATACCCGCTTCCTTTCATCGCGACGGCATACTCTGCGTCTCGTACGGTGCGCAGATACAAACATATACCTAGTGCAGATTTCTTGCCGGCTTTATGTTGCGCGTGATATCGGACACTCAACAGTACATCCTAGCCACCTGCTGCCCCTCGTTCATGCGCGACCCCAATGAATAGCTTCTATCAAAATGCATGATGGCGAGACAGATAAGCTTAGCTATTCGCGACCTGATTGGGAGAATGATGAACAACCCAATTGGGATGCGGTTGAAGCCAATTGGCTAAGGCAGGTTGCGATTTCTCGAGTCAGAGAAGACGAAGATGTGCAGAGAGAGTACAGCGACGAGTCTGCAGCTCTCCGTGCAGAACTTGACGAAGCTATTGCACGGCATACTCGCCTTACTGAAGCACTCCTGCAAGCACGCGTTTTTGTTGATGAAAAACGCGCGGATCTGGACTGGCTTGACGACCAATTTGAGAAGCGGAAACAATCTGTGGCAGAAAAGCGTGCGGCAGATGACTTGAGAGTTCAAACTTGGATTATCGATGCTCGTGCGGCTAATTGTGGGACTCCAAGAAGGCAATGCCAGGACACCGCTGAACCAGACGGAAAACACACTTATCCTGAGCACTCTTTCCGGAACAAATCCGCAGATATGGAGGGCACTGTCTTGTCTAAGGCAATACCAACAAGAGACAAACGTCCCCACTGTGCAACATCTCCAGTAGAGGTCCCCCCAGCAGCCGCCTCAAAGCGGTGGGAGCCCATAGATGCGACCTCTTTGAACCGCGTGGCAGCTGAGGGCTTGTGCAGCGAACCCGCCTGCATTGAGGTAATCAATCCAAATGGCATTGCTGTTGGTATTCTGAGGCGGCTTAGTGCCGGCAACCATTGGATCCAAAAACTCTTAGAGCTTCCGATTCGGCGAAGTGTTGAGATTCGCATGGGTAGAAAACTCACGCAAGATCACCTAAATGACATATACGAAAGCAAGGAGCCTAAAAAGACCAAATGGCTCAGCTTTATGATACAGGCAACTGGCGAGATACAGGGACGTGCTTGTCATACTTGTGCTAAAGGTCAGGGCCTGTATTCCCTTTGCATCATTGTGGGTGGCAGCGACTTTCCTCGGTGTGGAAATTGCGAGTGGAACAAGCAGGGCTGTCACGGAGCCGCCGCCCTGTCTTCGGGTTCTGGCAGACAGCTGAAGCAGTCTGCCCTTGGTGGCCAGCCCGCTCGCCAGCAGCACAGCACCCAAATTGACAATTTGATATCAGGCGGGGCCGAAAACATGGAAAACAAACGGCTGCCAACAGGGAAAAATGCAGACGGAGTCAATATCAACGCCTCGGAGCACCTCCGGCGATCTCGCGCTAAGGACAACTTAAGCATTACACCATCTCAGACTGCAATACCAGAAAAGGACGTTTCGCCTCTTCCATTCCCTGAACTGACGGAAATAACAAAAGACAACCTTGGACTTAAAGATGATGGTATGATTTTCCTTGAGCCTGAGATCATGCGCGGTGTTCCTATACGGAAAATCACACCAGAGCACGCATATTGGGAACCAGATTGGAAACGTGTCGATATACCAATTCGTGCCAAGCTCGATGAGTGGGTGGAAAAGCTAGCTGCTCTAAAGAATATGCCCGAACACCTACAGACGGAGAAGGACCGTACCTCGGTGTTCCAGGCTGGCCGCCAAGTGAACCGTGGCAAAAGCTCCTTGAAGTTTTTGCAAAAGGGCGACTTCCACCCCTTCCAAATCATTGGAAAGCAATGGGTGACGCCATCCCTCGTCCACTACGATACTTTGTTTCGTATGGTTGCCACGTTGGAGGAATTGGCGAAGTTCAAAATGGATGTGACGCCTCTACAATGGCTTCGTCAACGGCTACACGAAATATATACTGCCCGACCAAAGGACTTCAAGCTGGACCGAATTGTGGCAAAAATGTACCACGACCCCAAGTTAGCTGATCTTCGGTCAAAGAATGGTTTCGGGAATATTGGCCGACCTTCAACCAGCAGACAACCAGCAGGAGAGAAGCGCAAAGAGATGCCCAATATGGCATCAACGCCTACTAAGCGTGTGCATGTCGATTCAGGCGACCAACCAAGCAAAAGCTCAAAAAAACACACCAAACACCGCCGCCATAGCCAAGCACCGCAGAAGCAGCGGCGCTCATCTTCGTCATCGCCATCCCTAGTTTCCGATCAGCACTCAAGCAAAAGCCGGAACCCACAGACTGACGGATGGTCGCCCGGATACCCTCATGATTCTGCTTTGACTACGTCTGGTTTCACGATAACCGATACTCCTGGATCACAGGCACAAGAAGGCGATCTTGAGTGCTCGGGATACACATCTACCGACTCCCTGACACGAGATCCCGTCGTGAAAAAGGATTGGCGTGTGCATCAGGTCAAAACGATGCGCCTCACTTCTAACCCGGGTACGACGCAGTATTGGCACTGGGTGGACAAATGCCATGACTGTGAGCCCATGTTTGAGCACCAGGTACTTAAAGAGATGGAACCTGCTACAAGCTGGGGGATATTTAAGGAGCCTATTGACTTTCATCTTCGCCTCCGCGAGCTCACGAACATTGCCTATTCCTACGAGAACCAGAAAATAGTGATTGGCACACGCCAGGTGGATGGTGTGGAGTGGCGCGGCGATGTGCTCGCTCATTTCAAGCGTGAGCGGACTAAGCGACGCTTTCTTACATTCATGCGGAAAAAAGGCGTCGACTTGGTGCGAACACAAAAGTGTGTATATTCACTCCTCAACTGCATCGCGTATCCTTAAAAATAACTACTGACTTTCATTCCCCAACCCACAGCGATATCATTGAAGACATATGGAACCGCATGCAATCTGAAGTCATGGCAGGGGGTGATTCAGATTGATAGCATCGCTTTTCAAGCACAATAAAATATGCAATTAGATAAATTTCAATCTCTATAGCAAATATTCGTCATTTTCTATGTAATGATACGCTGCATTATGCTCAAATGGAACATTTGAAGTGCAATATATACAACAGGTTCCGGAGGCAGCAGATATGGATTTCGGAGCCGGAAAATCTAAGAATCCGAGCTGGCTGTCAAATTTGCCTTGGGTTTTGATAGTCACCAAACGCCAACCTCATTTAACAACCCGCTCCTTTCGCAGAGTAGACGACTTGCCTCCGTTATGTTGTATGAGCTGATAGGAATTGTGCGTTGACTTTTTGTGGCCAATATATCTGCCATTTCTTCCCTTCTCCGTCTTTAACTAACGATAGGATCAGGTGCGGCCGGGCAACCTTGCCGAAATCAAAGAGTAGGCACCACATCTGAATGGTCAGAGACCATGAGCAACTAAAAACTTAAGCTGACCGAGTTGCTTTTTCCAAGGATTGTTCTCACCTCCGGTCAACTCGTCCTTCGTGGTGGAGGTGTCGTACGCTCCATCGCAAACTGGGGGGTGTTTTCGCTTCCCCGACCAGTATCCAAACACCAGGCCCGGTACACGCGCGGTCACTACTTTGTGATGCGGTTCGATGGCAGTACATCTGCACAACAGTCTGTTCGATCTACCCTTGCACTAGACCCTCGGGTAGTGCGTGCGACCTGTGTGCGCCTAGGCGACAACAAGCTCGAAAATACATCAAGATTCGGAGAAGTGCTCTGGTCGCAGGCATTTGACAGAAGCTGAGAGGCATATGGATTCTAGAGTGTCGGTGAACCACATGTCTTCACTAGTTGTCGGTAGGTGTGGCCGGAGCTCCTTCAGAACGGCCAAGGCCGGACATTGTCAATTTCGAGAGCCTTGAGGCCCGGGGGAAAAAACATGACAAGCCTGGCACTTCCTTCTCTCTTCACTACTCTCTTCACCACGCAAGTCTGTATCTCGGATTGTTTCGGTGCCACGCTTTGAAAAAATATGTGTGTGCAGTATCCCCCAAATGACGCCGTTACTTAGCATGGGTGTTCGCGTTACGGGCTCCCTTGACGTCTAACGAGGTGTGATACACATATTTGCGTCACCGCGATACATTTACATAGACAACTTGCATTCACTGGCAAAGCCGATTAATGTGATCTCACGAGTCCGTTTGCATGGCATCCTTGAGCCCAATCGCCTGTGCCCGACACCAGGTGACAAACTCGTCAATAACGCTGGGCCACGCTCCATCTGCGTTCCAGAATCCCAGTGTTTCATCATCCAAACTCTTCGTGGCAAACTCGAGTGTTTGATTCCACATGTCTCGATTGACAGAACGCGTCCACTTCTGTTGTAGAAATGATATCCAAAGGTCCAACCAGTCGTGTGATAGCGATCGCCATGGTCTTCCTGTTGGCGAAAACAAAACGCGCCAAAACTCTATAGCATTCTCAAGGCTCATCGACCGTTGATCGGCCTCCTTGCCAGCAACGAACGTGTACCGGTACACGCGCTTGAAGTAAGAAGGGTCGGTTGAGAACTGTCGCACCAGCTTAGACATGTATTTAGAATGGTCGGTCAATGTTGGAGCAACACTGGATTTGTGCTTGTCAGCCAGAGGCACACAGGCATAGTACGTGAAAACCTACCCAGTGTTCTTCCAGCCATCGACAAAACCCTTGCGGGTGATTTCGCCAAAGTTGGGCGCTTGCACAAGCTCCAATGCGACAAAAATCTCGCCACTTTCCGGATTCAAACCCAAGGAAGTCAGGTAATTCATCGTTGATTCAACGCCCATTAAGTCTTTTCCATCTTCTGCTTGATCTATTTTCATCGTGTAAGCAATGGCACATTGTCAGTGGTAAAATGGGATCATTACCCCTCAAATCGTCGAACAACTGGTCCAAATTTGCATCTACATTGCTCGCCGCAGTAGAAGAAAGTCCGATGAAATATCTGTGAATATCTTGTCAGCGGTAATTGTATCCGGAAGACTCTGTCTTGCTAAAGTGGATGTTTAGGTTCCCATTAGCTGAGGTAGAATGGAGGTGGAAGGACAGTCTCTCTGCAGCGTATTGTGTAAAAAAAAGAAAGAGAAGAGTGTAAGAGAACAAGAGAAGCGGACGGTTTCAAAGACCGCCCATGTCGCGCCTGTGATGGCATGCCCGGTGTTGCATACCCTCCAGAGTCTTCTAATTCTTTCGACCTGAGGAACCCAAAATGTTTATGTCGCGATCCTTTTGCTTGAGGGCTGTCGCTGGCATTATGATGCTGGCCTTGCATATCCATGGGCCTAGAATTCTGAATTGGTACATGCGATAGCAAAGTCTGATTATAGGTCGAGCTAGATGTCTGGATGTTGTCTTCTTCGTCTGCGAAGCCTGTGCCTGTTTGATATTGCTTCTGTCCACTCTTGTCCGACAAACTGCGGAATATTTTTTTGGCGTGAAACCCCATAGCTAACGGTGATACAACACCAGAATTCCGGCGCATGAGTCGTGTGTCTAAGTCGTGACGCCTGAGACAAGAGGAACCAGACAATAGAGAAAGTTGCCAGTATCTTTTATGCGAGAAGCCCGATCCGACAGTTTTCACATGGGGTGCCCCATAGATCCCTCCAAATTGGCAAATTTCTCCAGCTGTCGCTCAAAAGCGCCTGTCTTGTCCCAGCGCTCGGCCTGTCGTTCGTAATTCTTCAATGTTATCTTGCCGTCCTGCTGGGAACAAAGAGTCCCAACTTTGGAAGAAAAGGTCGCCGGTCTTGCCGATGATCAATTATCGTTTCCGTCTCACAATGCTGATTTGAAGATAGAAACGAAATATACAAAACGTGATGTAACTCAATACAAGGTATATAACCATACGCGTACTAGCATAATTGGTACCGGAACTTTGATGGGAAATGCACCAAAAAAAGAAGAGAGACCAGAAGAAGGAGTAGACAATATATGAAGGAACTGAAACTCAATAATACTTACGCATCGGCAGCTAGTTCCAGTCTGAAGTTTGTGCTCTTCAAAGCCTGCACTTTGGTTAAATGACAAGCCAGTTAGCGGAAAGGCCTCTCAAAGCACCGACGAATAGGCAGAAGTCACGCCAAAACCAGAAACGAGCAGGGATGGGCAGAAATCTAAGAAGGCCGAAGCGGTCCGCCCAAATAGGGCCGAATAGTGGTATGCTATTCAACGCCTCCGGAATCCCGAATTGACCGCTATGAAAAGGGAACATTGGGCATAGTAGGGTTCGTGGCTCATATCTGGCCATCTGTTGCGGGCCACTGCTTTCTGCGGCGTGACATTCTTTGCTTATTGGCATGCTTGATCGATCCGGTCATGGTGTCATAGCACAATACAAGCGTTTCGTGCCATATACTGACCTTCAACGCTGATTTCTCGGAAGCCCCGGTTGCTAGCATGAACTGCTGCACCGTCGCACGTTGCTGACCACTCAAGGGCGCCATCCTTGCTGATGCAAAATTGAAGGGAAGGACGCTTAGATGTCTAAAAAGCGATCTAGGTTACTGCGCAGATGTAGAAACGGTAAAGGGTAGAGCATACAGAGTTTCAGTCGTCGTCGGAGACCTGCAGAAAGCAGACGGTAAGTTAGCACAGGGACGGTTATCTAGGCACGAGGCACATTGTAGTGCAAAATAATCTGTTGGGTTCGCTATTCAGCTCACTCGTTCTTCTGGGCAAGGGACTGACTTTGCGTTGGGTCACGGACTAGAGGTTTATGGAACCCTGCGTGGTGGTGTCTTATATGATCAGTGCCAAACTTCTAGCTAGGGTGGCAGTTGCGAAACTCGATGGGGCGGGAGAGTGAGAGGTTATATATTTGCTCTTAAAAACCGCAAAACATCAGAGGAAAAGCCGGATTCAAAAGATTGACCGATCAGAAACCAGGGTTGCTGCCACGAGTTATGTGCTGAACTGGCAGGCAAGCCGGGACAGTTTTTGCAATGCGAATACCGAAATGACCAAATGATAAAGCTTCGATGCTATATGGAAAGGGGCTCAACCACCATCTATGCACCGGCTGTATGCATACCTGTCAGGTGGCTCATATTATCCGGCCCGTTCTAATAGATGGGTATGCAAGCTAGATTCCTCTGCAAGTCTGTTGAAACATCAGGGTCAAAATCTTTAGTTAAGATGTTGCCCTTCCGATTGCGACAAGCGGGGTTTTGGGCAACTCTTCTTAGTGGGGCAATCGACACGTGATTATGTTTTCACAATAAGTGGTAAATAGTATTATCATAGTACAGCAAGAAATGCTTTCCTTTACCAGAAAAAGAACAATCGTGGATTCGATTTTGAACTTGAGCTTGGCTAATCAGTGCCAATCATTTGTTTCGTTAGAACGCATGCATCTGAGGAGTTTCTAACGTAGTCGGAGGAACGTATGTCAGGGTGCTTAAAGATAACGGTGTAGCTAGCTAAGGCAGATCTGTATTTACACATTTTGATATATGCCTTTTCTGTAGTAAAATAGCTGCGCCAAGAGTGTGGGAAGCATCAACCAAAAAGACAAACACGCAAGCACAAGGCTGTGAGCAAAAAATACAAAGAAAATAACTAATCTCCCAATGGCATGCCATCTAGCTCGTCCAGCAAACGACGCCAATTGTCCGCCAGCATCTCAGAATACTTCACACGCTCTTGGGCCCAATCCTGGTTCCAGCGGGAAATATGATACTGGGTGCTCTGGAAATACACCAGCTCGTCGCGAATGCATTCCTTGACAAAAACGGATCGGTTGTGTTGCTGGCTGATCGCTTCTTTGTCCTATAAAACCGTCAATATAAGTAGAGCGGGAAAAGCAGAGTGACGACGTCAATTGTCATACCTTGATAATGTTGTCCACGACTTTTTCGATGTCACCAGGCTTCAACTCTCCCTCAGTTTTCGCACGTAGAGAAGCTAGTTTCGTTTCGTTGCTTTGGATCCTTCTTTCAAGAAAAGGAATATTATCCCGGTCCAGTCTGTCCCGTCTGTCGAAGAGGTCCCGTAAGCCCACTAGAGCATCCCGTTGTCTCTTGAGATCTTCCAGAACGCCTTCATCCCAAGCTCTCGCCTCGTCCTCCATTAAAGTCTGGGCCGTACGTAGGCGCTTGCCCATTGCTACAAGCCCATCATTCAAAAGCGGAACATCGTTTGTGTCGGTTGCGTATGTATCCAAGTTGGCTGACGTAATTGATTGAAGAGACGCTGCTAGGCGCGCATGATCATTAGCAACGCCCTCGCTGCGTTTCACCAGCCGATCCATGATATTGCACACGGTTATATAAAGGTCCGCAGAACGCCGAACGCCGGAGCGAGTGCGATCAAAGAGGTCTTTGAGCTGTGGCGATAGTGACTCCTCCAATCCAGGCGGGTAAGGGCGCCCGATAAACTCGTCTTGGACTGAGATTGTCGCCTGCTTGCGCCAGACGGAAAGCTCCTGTTAGACGTAACACAAGGCAAGAATGCCCAATAAGTGTTAGCCGGCATGATGTATATATTTAACGGGTTGATTTTGGTGTTCGTACCGTCGGAACAGTCAGGAAGATGACAACAAGCTGTTCGGCACTTAAGACCGGGTGCCGTGTCAAGGCATTGAGAAAGCGGGCCAAACCTCGTCTGCGTTTCTCAATGAACGCTCCGTCGTTCGAAAGATGCTTGCCGTTGACTGCGAGTTAAACTGTCAGATCCTTCTAACCCCCCCAGAAGACCTTCAATCCAACGTATCGTAAAGAAAGTGAGGTATAGCCCATGGATCAACGTACCTGCAACTCGTTTTGGGGGGAGCAAAGGCAGTACTCGGAAGGGGTAGCGCTTGTGCAAGCACTCTAGTAGCCATACGAAGTCGCTATATCTTCGGATGACTTTACTCCCTCTCCGCATGCTTGTCACTTCATAGTTATGATGTTGGAACAGAAAAAGGCCCTCTTTCTCGGCCATTAGAGCGACAGCAATGTTTTCCTCAACAGCGCTGCCAGTCCGTCCGCTTCCAATAGTCCTGGGTGTTTGCTGTGCAGCGGGCAGATGTGCCAAGTCGCTATTGGCATCATCTAGGCTACTTCTTGCAGCGCCATCTCCCACAAACACATTACCGCTAACTGAGGCACTGCCAGCAACGCTGAGTGCATTCCAGGCCGAGCTAGAACCCTGTTCTTCCGCAGCCGCAGGTGTGTTCTGCTGCTGACCATCGGAATTAACATTTACGGTGGTGGTTACTGACGTTGAAAAATCCGACGCTGCGTTCGAGAAAGTTTGAAAAGCTCCATCCTTTGGGCCGTTGATAGGTTTAGGAGGCGATATGTCATTGGCGGCAACCCTAGGCTGTCGATGGTTCCTGAAAACCTCTGGCGTGTTCCATGGATCATCTGTGTAATCCATGGAGACTTTGCTGGTAGCTAAGGGAGGATGTGTTGTCGGCCGAGGGCTAGATGTAATAACGCCCGAACCGCTTGGCACTTTGGTATTAGTAGAAGGGATGGCCGACACAGCAGTTGAAAGCCCTTGCAGGAATACGTCTGGAAGGTCTTTCAAGCATGTTAGTTTGCAGCACTTATGCCATGCGAGTTCTGGGAAACAAAAGACAAAGGCAGGACAAAGGAGCAAGCGAGGGCGAAGCTTGACGTATAGCTAGAGGAAGACTCACTGTTTCTACGATCGTCCACACCATCTAGGCCCACGATTTCACCCTCTTGGGCGAGCCCAATCAGTGCTAGAAACACATTGAACTCGTCTTGGTTTAGGACGGTATCCCCACTACTACCCGGAGCAATAATGGCCATGATTTTTGCCTGGTCATCGGCACCCAGTTTCGATGCTGCTAGTATTCGTGATAGTCCGCCCGCTGATACCAAAGTCTGGCCAGCGCCATCTTCTCCGACTACTGACCGAAAATAGTCGGTATATAAGTCTGGCACATCTCTGGTTGAAAGAAGGGTTTTCAACAGCTCTGCCCTAGTTCTCTGCTTTCGGGCAGGAATATCCCACGGCGATGGCGATTCGTCATCAAATAAGCTATTCTGACCATACTGCGTATTCAGATCATCTTGAAATAGGTCGTTTCGAGACGTGGCAGCAAAGTTGGCTGACGGCGCATCTTCTGTGGAAGCCGTACCAAAATGCGACATGGCAACAAAGGCAATATGAGCCGGATCGAGGTCTTGCCTGCAGACTTCAATGCGATTATTCTTTGGAATTTGCGAGGCTCTTTGACGATATCCGAATATGCGTTCGATGGGATGCAAAGCAGCATACGCCAACACCGCTGCAGAACCAAAGCAAAGGCGAAATATAACCGGCTACAGGTTCGTCTGACTGGACCAAAGAGGTATTAGGTTCGATATTTCAGTCAAAGCACGCCACTCGATGGTCCCGTAGTATGGGGTCGAAGTAGCTATCGTAGCGGAATTGATGGGAGATCGTCTGAAGGCAACAGGGTTGTCGCTGGGGAATAATGTTGGAATGATGGGTTGATGCCGATGTTTCGAACTGAACGGTGCTATGAAGCTCAAAAAAAGAAGGCTAGTATAGGCTAACCGTTACCGGAATAATCAATATCCACCTGCGGTGCTTTTCTAGGCTATTATAGACACACGGTATAATGGTCATACACTGATATAAGTACAAAACACACGGCTCTCTAGAAAAAGCCACCTCAATGAGAAGCGAGTGTGACATATATCTTAACGCATGTCATTTCCATGTTTAGAAAAGCGCGTTGTCTTCCTTTTTCAGCTCAGCGACCTTTTTTCCAGCCCGAACAATGCGCCGTTCACCAGGAACCTTAAAATAGAGACTAGGTGACTCTCCAGGCTGCAAGGTTTGGCTTAGATATCCCCTGTGGGCTGGATCTCTGTAATACTCGATGTCCCAACGGCTAATTGGGTCCGGCAACCGGCGAACATCCGGAGCCTTTCGAAGCTTTTCCAGTTCCGCCTCAACATGTTCCGGTCCTGTTGGAAGCGGTGAGCTCGTAACTGTGCACTTTCCTTCCAGAAGCCATTTGATGGACTGCTTCGTGAAATAGCGAGTCGTGATTTTGCCGCCAGCAGCTTCAATAGCTTCTATCGCCGTAGTTGATGCCCGAGAAACCAATAAATCAACTGGCGTCCGCAATTCATTTTTTCCCCTCGCTAGTATTTTTATACCATCACGCACCCGCCCAACAATCCCAGATTGTACAAGTTCCTTAGGAGTGATCGTTTTTGTAGGATCAATTCTGCCAGAGTCGATGAAGGTTTGGAGTCGGTCAAGGTTGACTTCAGACATAACGTCTGCACGGCTGTTTTTTTAATACGAAGTCGGCGCAACAAAAAATATCACAGGTCTAACTCACTGATTGATGAAACCCTTTTGTCCCCATGTCCGAACCAGTGGTGTTTGGCCGCCCTGGAACCACGGCTTTACCTTGCCATGTTGCTTTTGGCCTTTTTGACCACGCCCAGATGTCTTTCCTTTTCCCGAGGATGGGCCGCGGCCTAGACGAATTCGTTTCTGGTGGGCGCCTGGATTATCACGCAGGTGAGCAAGAAGACCCGAGTTTCGTGTTTGGAGAGACGGCAGCAGGACTGCTAGTAACGTTGATGGCGATGACACAATTCGTCGATGAGCCAGCACACTCCTTCCTGTAGCTGTCTTACAGCATGGTATTGTCCCAAATAGCGACATCAGTGGCAACATGGCGTTGTGGCTAGATCTCTTTGCCAGAGCAATTTTGGTTTTGGGCGTAATGTTTTCGAAGGGATTTTCGCGGTCTATCGACGGCACTTTTAAACGCACGTGATATACTCTTAACTTACTTACAAATCTGCCGGACGCCCGTACATAGTAGAAAGCGACCAATTAGCTTGTGAATTGGTTCACTAGCTATTATTAAATCTTTGCGAGACGATTCTTCTATTTATACAAAAGTGCAGGAGCAGCTTACGATACGCCTTGTTACCAGAGATATGCGAACTTTGAATTTCTTGACTACTGGACAGAGTAGTGTCATCTGCCAGACTGTAGGTACTATCCTTGGCGCTGGCATAATACTGGACTCGTACTAAAACCTTAAACATAATGCCGGTGAGCATAGGCAATTCTCCTACAAAACAGTTGAACACCTGAACAGCATGAAAAATGTGTTATGCTACATAGTATCTGTGCCTTTTTCTGGTAGTAGCTATGTTCGTGAGAGTGGGTTTTGCCCATAGATGTACGACGTTAACATCTCATTGATAATTAATAAATCTTGTGATGCATGTATGTTCTTTACGGCACAACATGGATCAACTTCTTCCTGCAGAATGTTCATTCAGTTTCTCAGCTTGTGAAATTAAACCCTTAACCCCGGCCTCGAAGTGATGATTGCTGGTCACCTTCTGGTTTGGTTCATGTTTATGCTGATTAGAATCTGCATTTGTTACTTGAAGACCACCTCAATAGTTTGGCCCGAAATTTAGATTTGTAGCAAACATACAAAGGCATCGTCTAATCAAGCCTTGGAAAAAGCAATTAGTCGGTGTCGTCTTCGGACAAGATGTTGCAAGTACCAGTCTTGAGCCTCATCGCTGTACTGGAAGAGGTATCTCGCTACATGGCCAGCGCATGGACGGCCACAACTTGTTGGCAAAAATAAGATGCAAGCTTCATCTCAGTGGTAAGTATCGTCAACATGCTTGCGGTAATCACGCAATGAAACATTCAATAGATAGCAAAAACAGTATGCTACACTTATGTAGC
This sequence comes from Leptographium procerum, assembly GCA_000806385.1. Taxonomy (NCBI): domain Eukaryota; kingdom Fungi; phylum Ascomycota; class Sordariomycetes; order Ophiostomatales; family Ophiostomataceae; genus Leptographium; species Leptographium procerum. The sequence continues at coordinate 25,151 of JRUC01000051.1, forward strand.
ATTGAATGAATCGATTACTATCGGGATTTCATCCAAATAATGCTTAAAATCGTACAAAGACCCCCACTATTATCAAAACGCTGGTTAGCTTTACGATGTATCGTCATCATCGCTGCTGTAATTTACAAGAGGACTGTCAGAAATTTTCTCCTTTGTTGTTTTGAAGACCAAGCCATTGTTCGTTTCCCGTTGTCGTTGCAGTATTGCCAACGTAGACCCTGATAAGACACCGACAGTCCCCTCAGCATCATCGCGGCTATGTTTGCGAGCCTTGTCTTCTAAGCTTGTCGCACCGCCGCCTGGGGCTACGCAGTCATCTGTACTTTCGCCATATTTCTCAGCCCCTCGCCGTGACCGTGCGTACCACACACTGTCCGGTGCGTCGTATTCCTCAAGCGCAAATCCGCCTTCGATTCTGCGGCGTTTCTTAGACTCTAGATCCCGACCCTCAAGCTCAGCAACGTATTCCGGGGGAAGCAGTGCACGAACCGCAGCTGCAGCCTGCTCCTCAACGCGGCGAGCTTCCCGAGCCTGAGCCATAGGGTTCGGGTCAACAGTGGCCCAACGAACGTTCAGGACTTCGTCGTGGTCGAGTGATTGGTGTGCCATAGCCTCTTTCGCAAACTCGGCATTTGCCTCGTTGGTATATGTGATGAATGCGACACCTCGTGTGTTCAAAACGCGGACGCGCTCAACTTGACCCCATTCGGCAAAGTGACGGGCCACTATCTCCTCGATGTCGTCGGTAACTTGTATTCGACCGACATAAATCGTTCGATTCGGTCGCAGAAAGCTACCGACGCCGCCCATATCATCTCGGTAGCCAGAGAATTTATCCCGACCGAAGCAGTCAACGTTTGGATTAAACATGTCCGTCAAAGTGGGCAATCGGTGAAGATAGGGACAGTCGCTTCCTTTGGGGCAAAGGCCACGGGCAAACTAATTTGGAAAGAGGTTAGATATTTGTGCCGGAAGACACTTGTCAGACGGATCACGCCGAAACGTACAAAAAGACAGAAATATGACCCGGCCACACTATCTGCAAGTGTATATCCCGAGTCCTTTGTGATAATGCAGCGACCTTTCGCGTGTGTCTGACTAGCTTGACTGCTCTCTCGGTCGCCTCCGCTCCATTTATTGTACCAGATACTGTAATATGTTAGCTCGCCCAGTCCAAGAATATAGAAGAAATGTGCAGGTAAAGTAAACGCCCCGACCCGTTGCATACTTGAATGTCACGCCAGTCTGTGGTGGTGGCTCTGTTTTGAAAGTAGCAGGGTCGACCTGGGGCCGCGCTGGTCTGCGCTTCTTTCGAATGATCTTCCGAACCTTTTGGCCACCAGCCGTCGCCACAGTGAGGTCCGAGACAATACCTGAGGGATGGTTAAGGGAGGTTTCCTCAGAGGCTGTCATAGCAGCTGTGCTTTTCTGATCGGCCATGGCTTCAAAGATATGGAAAGTCAGCTTTTATTGTTCGCGATGTAGCTTGCATGTATTTCTAATAGCATTTTCCGTAGGAATGTAGACGGAATTCTGCCATGTTACACCGCCAATTTCGTTCGACTTAGTCATCACGTTGAGTAAAGCCGTTGCTTGTGGAGTAACTGCATTTTATCTTGGGTTCTGCCAGCCATTTTGGCGCAGGCTACATGTGCACTATGACTTCTTTGCTAGCAGCAGGGTAAAATAACATCACAACTCAACTGTTTTTCTGTTTTATTTTACGCGTTTAAAATTTTTTTAGATGTTATACGGACTTGCCTGCAAAGACACCGTGCCGCTATGGAGTACTTCCCTCAAACCTAATTAAAGGCTAAAATTGACTCAGTTTGTCTCCTGAAACCAACCGGCGAATTGCTAACGTGACCGAAAGCAGTCTCATGAATGCAGATTGAAAATGTACAAAATGTTGGTCCTACCAGAATATACGACGTATTTGGCACGGGTCCTCGTACGGTATAGTCCAAATCTGGCCTGTGAAAGGCACGGGATCAGCGGAGAAGATACATCCGAGGGCATTTTCACATTGATAATCTCTATCGGAATGTGTTGGAAGCTTAAATTCCTTATTAAGACGATGCGGAGCGAGATACTAAACTAGGCTTTTCCGGGGCTTTTACTTAGGTTAAATTGTGGCTACACACAGAGACAGAACATGTACTCGGGGGGTAAACAGCACAGATACCTCGGGACTACTCGGTCCCCGCTTTCCCCTCATTTCCCCAGGCTTTTGCTTCTGATAACTGCTTCTGGCTTCATGTTGCCCCGCAAAGTTGTGAGCACAGTGCATTAGCCACCAACGTATGAAAGCACTCGTATTCGAAGTGGTGCCTCTGCACTAGCCGCTTCAAAGCTGCTCTATCCTGTAATTAAGAGCTTCTCCGTATGCTGTCTAGCTATTATTATACAACCTAAAAGCTGAGCAGCTCCAAGTAAGATTTGAGGACATAACTTTATGTAAAGGTGGCACCTTTTGTACTCGGCTATGTCTGCTTCCGACATGAGAGATATCGTATAGAAACGTGCGCCAGCATCTTGTATGCAACTTTCCATCCATCGTAATGTTAAAGCCATAAGAGGAATAAAGGAAACCAGTCTTGTTAAAGTTGCGCATGATAACGCTTATAATTACATAATAATTAGAGGACAATTAGGCGATCATATCAGATCCAATCTTTTCCACACTGCAATCGTACTCAAGAGATGTTAAGTGTGTTTTTGTGGCAGACTCTAGCTTGGCAATCGTTTCTTTCCGCTATGTATTATTCAGTTATGCTAGGCGCATTGTGTCTTCGAATCGCGACTGCGGCTGAGTGCTTCCAGAGAGTAGTGACTTGTATAACCAATTCGAAATGCGAACCGCAGGCTCGTCGACGGTGCGGGTAACAACATCAGCCACCCAAAGCGTGATGGGCAAGAGAATTATGTGAGGAAGCAAAAAAGATAACTCGAGCCCCATTGGACCAACCTTTGGCAGTGGAAACTTGTTGATGTAGGAAGCAAGCATAAGCTTGTCTGCGTCGGTTTGGCGAGCCCATCCCACCATTGTGTATAGGCGATCCCCCAAAATACACAAGATCGGCCCATGGACAAGATAAAGAGAGTAGGATATGCGACCGAGATATTGACAGAAGCGAGATTCGTAGAACTGACGAAGCCACGAAATTCGCGGGACACTGGAGACTAAGAAGCTGGACGCATAGAACAGATAGAACCATTTATAATCGAAAACAGCCTGTGGCTTAAGATAGGACAGCCAATACCAGCCCGGGTTGGCGCGTAGGTTCTCGAGGCTGTTCGATTCGGACGGAACCCCGGCGAGATACATGCTCGTAATGAAGAGTGTGTAATATATGCCCCTTTTATAAGGCTCCAGGCGACGAAGAATGGTCGGAAAATCAGGATCTGAGCGTTTTGCCATCATGTCAAGATCGCACTGAAGCATGCCCATGACAAAGAGCGCACAATAATACCCATCCGCGATATATAAAAAGTAAAATGCCAAGCCCATCATGCACCAAAGGCGAGCTCGGGCAGTGATGCGAGCGAAGGACAGAAGAGCAGTGAAGACAACGACAGAGCCCCGCATCTCCAGTGGAATGGACCAGAGGTGATTGTTGAAAGTGACCCAGATGATGCCCTCTTTGAAGACAAAGCTGAAATTTTTGAGTTCGACATACCAATTCCACCATTCATCAACGAGGCTGCCCTGCTGCGCACAGCACGTAGTCCATATACCGAAAATGTGCCATGATGTAACATAAACGAAGGTGGTGATGATGATGGGGAGGTAGAGTCGGATCCAGCGGCGGAACATAGACGAAGCTAAATTGTCGAGGAGGCGGAGATGCTCGCCAGCGTGGATAAGAGACAATGGCTTGGCGGCCAGAACGTATCCGGATATTACATAAAAGGTAGCCACGGCCATGTGGCCGCCAGTAAAGAAATTCCTTACGCCGGGCAACGTTGCAAAGCGATATCGACCTTTGTAGCCGTATCCATTTTCAAATATCTGGTCGTCCTCGAATGCACTGGCTGCGTGTGCCCAAAGCTGATGGTGATGGATATACACGAGAAAGGCAGCAAAGCCGCGGAGGCCATCGAGATAGGCTGTGGGTCGTAGGTTCCGAGTGCCTGAATTGCCCGCAATTCCGCTTCCTGGGGTTCTGCCACCATTGTCCGTGTTTGCTGTCGGCCAGAGCAGCATTCGTAGCCACCGTAGATTCCTTTTGGCAGGGGCAATGATTGAACCACCGGCTCCCAAAGCGGCAGATTGCCATGGCATGAGCTCCTGTGCCCGGCTGGCCATGCTGTCACCATCGAGAAGGCCGTCTTCTAAAGTTGAAGGCATCGAGATGTTTGATAATTGCTAGGGAGGCTAGGGTGCCGCGACAATTTGGGTGGGGTGTGGGGGGGTTAAGAGGAAGACCGCAAGTGTCCATAAAAAATAAACGGAAAAAAGGGCGGAGCAAGCAGAAGAAGGTAGAAGGTAGTGCCGTGGCTGAGTTGATACTTTGGGCAAGTTCTTCCCGGTACCAGCTATTTTGCAGAAGCAAAGTGACGAGGTAAGCAGCCGAATGATCGACGCTAAAGCTCACGGCAGCCCGGACACGTAACTCCGTTTCGCGGTTTTTTTGATTGCACGCAGGATTCTTCGATTGAGTGTAGTGTGGCTCTCCCCCTTTTCACCCCTGTTCTAAAAGCACGGGTGCGAGACGTGCAACTTTACAATTCGGCAGGAAGAGGGGGCAACGGATCATCCTACATGTACCCCATACAGTGGAAATGGTCGCGTGCTGCAAGAGCGACTATTCGTATAATTTCTGTGTATCTCGTACTCCGTATAAGCACTGTGCTCAAGAAGAGCGTTGGTTGTGGTCAATTGTGGCAAATAATAAACTATAATACGAATGAGGGGTATTGGTGGGCCCTAGGTTTGGACAAGCTGTCATTCCAGAAATTGTTGCTGCCATACCCATGCATCCTCTATCGTACTCACAAGGATACTATGTTACAACTGAGTAACATGGAGTATGTACGACGTACTCGTACGAGTAGTACCGGTTTGTCACACTCGCGCAATGTACAGGGGTTGGGACTATAACTAACAATACGGCATCGGGCGCGGATAGGGTACACATATGTAGATGCAGGTGCAGATGCAGATGCAGATGCAGATGCAGATGGCGATGAGACAATATAATTTATTCGCGAAAGCTTCGTATGAACAGTCAATAATATTGTTTGCGAATACGTTGTAAGGAAGGCAGTCGACAAGACAGTACGGAGTGAAAAGAAATGCTCCGTAAAAAGACTTGCCCGTTCCACCACAATCCTGCAAGGAAGAACTGGGTTTGGCTCGTTCCTAGGCTCGTACGGTATGTTGGCTCCGTACTCGCTAATCATTGGCTGCACAATAGCTTCGATGTGCATTTTACTATTCCGTATGTAGTAGGGCTTGTAGGTATAGATAGGAGTATACAGTTGTAGCATTTCAGAGCAAAATACTGTTTTTGCTATTTTTAATGGCGTGCTCGCGTTAATCTTTACAAATATTTGTAGAGCTACTCTTTGTAATTGGCCACCTGGTGTTACCGAAATAGACAGTCGTTGTTTGCGTACATACTATGTAACATAGAAAATACGTCCCAACTTGTAAGATTCCGAATCTTACAAAAGGTCGTTTATCTTGCCTTGCCTTATTAATACCACGCCGTACATGGTAAGGCCAATATAGTCGCCGGGTGGCGGTGGTTAACAAGACACTTATGACTCCGCGTACAGCTTGAGCATTACTACCCAGCGCGTTCTCTGTTACTGTTCATATGCTTATTCGCACATGTCTACCTTGTCTATATAGTGCAATCTAAAAACATAAAGGCAATTAGTACTTTGCCTTACACACTGGCGTTGTTATGTACAGTCCCTAGTAGTCTTATAATATGTATACTCGTGCTTCTAGCAATTGCTTTGTGTGGAGTGCCAGGATAACCCCACCAGCGAAAGAAAAAAAAATTGTTAGGTTCTCCGTACGGTACACATACTCCGTACGAGTACGAGTACGAGTACTCGGGACTTACTTGATCATAACGCACCTTGTAAGATATCTTAAAATACGAGCACGCAGGGCCGCATAGCGGGGAACGATAGTTTTACATACTTATAATAGTTTACGATCAAAACTAGCAGCTAGAACAGTACTTATCTGTACCCATCCGCTGATCACTACTAAAAGTACAGGTCAGTAGCACCGTGCAAGTACTTCTAGAGAATGAAACAACTAAAATTCGTTTCGCATGTGCACTACTACGTGCATGTACCCCGTACGAATACTACGACGTTCGCACTCGCTCGGGTACGAGTACGAGTACAGCGGAGCGGCGCGCTCTTATTCATAGCAAATTGCAAACAGCCTCTTACTATGTAAATACTCCGCTCCCGCTTTTGGAGTCAGCTACGCAGTACAAGTATGTAAGGTACCACTGCTCACAATAGAAGCTCGTATCTACTATTGTTACTTAGTATGCAAGATGCGTATCTTACATATCTTACGAGCACGCTTAGCTAGGAATGCATACATACCGTGCTCGAGTTTTACTGTATCTTCTCGCCCATACGAGTACATACATATGTATGTACAAAGTAGGGCTTTAAACAAATATGGCATAGCCTCATCCACTCTACTCGTACTAAGTACCTGTACCTCTCGCGCAAGGATCTTGAATTGATGGGGGTGTGGATGTCTTGGCATTTATCTCCATTTCACTTTCTTATTTACACACCCGCCTCCCCTTTTCACTTGCGTCAGTGACGGGCATTTGTACAAAGCTTGTGAAAACCCTTTTCACTTTTCTTAGTCGGCCCCTTTTCTTTCGCTCTGCCCCTTTTGTTTTCTAGTCTCTGTTCTGATCCCTTGGTCTCTCCAACTGTCTCGTCGCCTTCTCGGTGAACTGAATCTCGCCTGGCTACGGAGGACGACTTCCGAGCAGCTTCCATCTTTCGTTTCGACCACATCCTCTGCGTTGATATTATTATAGTGGGACACGCTTCTCAATATCTCTCATCTTTTTTGGGTCTGCTTGCCGTTCGCTCCTACTCCCAATGTTTTGGCATTCCTACAAAGCAGACTAAACCATTTAGTGCTCTCCTCCCACCTCTCTCCCTCTTTTTCCCCGTCGCCATTTGCATACTTCTTGTCTTTCTCTTCGTGCTTAGTCGTTGCTTCCTTCGGATCCCGGCCATCATGTCCATGGATTCGTCTCGATCTTCTCCCCTCTTAGAGAAGCTCACACCACCGGGCTCTCCAAGATCGCCGACTTCAGCTTTCGCCTCTCGGTTTCGCTTACATATACCATCATGGGTACCACAACCAGTTGTGCAAGCTGCTGAGCTTGCATCTGGGACCATTTGGCCGGTGCTGGGCCCTGCTTTGAAAACCATCTACACGTATTTGGTTTCGTCTCTCGCTTTGCTCTCATCCTCTTTCAAACAATTTCGTCTGCGCCGAATTACGACTATCTACCTTGTTGCTGTCGCCTTGTGTTTCGTCATTTACCTCGGGTCTGGCCGCTCAGACATCCACAACAGATCTATCCAAACCGGTCACATATCCGGCCAGCCGTCTACGGGCCCTTACAAACCACGGGTAGATTTTCCGCACAAAATCTGGCAGACTTGGAAAGTCAATCCTCTAGAATTTGAACAACGTGACAGAGACACGTCACACACCTGGTTGGAACGCAATCCGGATTACCGCTTCGAGGTACTCACCGACGGTAACGAACTGCCCTACGTTGAGTTTCACTTTGGACCTGAGGGCTTCAACCGTCCCGATATCGTTGACTTCTACCGCAATGTCCGCGCAACCATTGTTCGCGCCGACCTCCTGCGCTACATGATTATGTATGCCGAGGGTGGTGTGTATGCCGATATCGACGTTGAGGCCATTAAACCCATGTCAAGGTTCATACCGGACCGCTATAATGTGCGCGACATTGATATGGTAGTCGGCGTTGAAATTGATGAGCCAGATTGGAAAGATCACCCGATTTTGGGCCCGAAGTCGCGGTCATTCTGCCAGTGGACGTTCATGTGCAAGCCCCAGATCCCCGTTATGATGCGTCTTATCGAGCAGATCATGCATTGGTTAAATGGCGTTGCGGAGAGACAGGGTGTGTCTATCTCGGAGGTTGTTCTGGACTTTGACGAAATCATCACTGGCACTGGCCCATCCGCCTTCACTGAAGCCATCCTGGACTACATGAACGAAGAACGTGCCGGTAACAACCGAGTCTCCTGGGATCACTTCCACGATTTAAGCGAATCGAAGCTTGTTAGCGGCGTCCTTGTGCTGACAGTTGAGGCCTTTGCTGCTGGCCAGGGACACTCTGATTCTGGAAACCACGACGCACGTGCCGCTTTAGTCCGTCATCACTATCACGCATCTAACTGGCCTAGCCGGCATCCTCGCTATAGACACCCAGTGTATGGTGAGGTCGAAAAGTGCAACTGGAATGATGACTGTGTCCATCAGTGGGATTCTGATGTCGCTGCATTTAAAAACTTGCCCGAGAACGAGCAACGGCGCCTTATCGATGAGCATGAGCGCCAAGAAAAAGAGAAGGAGGAGGAAGAGCGGCGAAGGGCTGAACAGCAAGAGGAAGAGGAGCGCCGCAGGCAGGACGAGGAGCGCCGCAAGCAGGAAGAGGAGGAGAAAAGGCGGGCAGCCGAAGAGGAGGAACGAAAGAGACGAGAAGAACAAAACCAGTCCGACAAAGCTGACGGCAAACAATCAGTCGCGGAGGAGTCGAATCAGAAAACCGAAGAGGAGAACAAACAACAACAACAACCCCAGCAATGAAGTCCGCAGGCGCCGGCATCTTTCACGAAACTCTGTTGAATCTGTGATAACATCGAAGGCAAAATGCCAGGACCGATAAGAGGATGGGAAACGTACTCGCCAAATTTTGATTTCCCTAGCCATTGACCAGGAGTATTGAGGATTGGCAATTGTTTATGGTGGTGGCCTTCAGTAATGACCGTTATATCTACTAATGCGTGGCCTTTGGCCTCCACGATCTCGTTTTATTTGGTCTACACATCTCGGGGCAGGGCGGAGGGAAGGGAGGTTGCTCACCACGGTATTGGTGCTCTTCACCTATCGGTTTTTGGGGGGTTTTTTTATTTATTTCTGCCTGCTGCTTTGAATGGGCTTTTCATACCCTCTACCCAACCGTTTTGCTGTTTTGTTTCCTTGTTTATACCTAGTGTCATATCAAGGGAGTATTAATATTTTGTGATAAGTAGGATCGGATGGCGTCTCGCGGCATACAGATAAGATACAATGAAATACACAACAGATCAATTCAAACAGCTCGTGTGTATTTCGAGTAAACGTTAGATTGTGTATAGCTTTAAGCACATGACGGTTGTGAGAAACGGCTTGCTACTGTTGCGGTTGAACATGAATATTTACGCTCATTTGTAAACACGCACGTCCGATTGCCTTTTACATCTGTCCTTCGCTAGCTGTAAAGCAGCCTGGATTGATGGGGATTGTCAGCCCAAAGACCAAGCTACTCGTTGAGATTTACATGCATCTATAGTGAAGCGCCCGCAGGCCTATCATCGTGCCGAAGATATCTTTTGTGCCAACAGGTGTATGCTTTCAAAGAGCAGCATTGGCTTTCATATAGTTAGTCACTTCTTACATAACTAGTTAGGCTGGAAGAGTGCCTCTGCGACCAGGCAATGTTGCCTCTTGTGCTAAGGGAATCTGGATGGTATGTAAAACTGACTGAATGCCGAGTGTTACGAGTGGCTCGCTCGATATACCAGTCTCTGCTGCTTTGGCCAAGGCATGTTGCTTATTTATCTGGTTGCGTTAACAAGAAAGCGGAATCGATCATAACGATATCGTCTTCTGGAAATTTCTGAAAGAAACGAATGCCAACAGTGCAGTCACAGCAGGCCTTTCTTGTACGGAACAGTAAGACTTGCAATAATAAATAACGTATCATAACACGTCATTAAGGCTATTTAACTTCCTTTGAATAGGGTGTATAAGAGGAAGAGGCAGCAACTTTGCTCAAAAGCCGCGCTACAAATGCTATGAGTTTGCCGTGAATTAGAAATATAAGCTTTGCTGCACCAGCGAAGGTAGAGCTTTGTTTAAGTTAGAGAATGATTACGCAACATGATGTCTCAGTTACACTACGTCTTACACTACGTGGCACTTATGGTCGGGCCATTATCGAGTACAGAGAACAAGAAGTCATGTTGCGTTCGGCTAAGCAAAGGAAGCTGTGTAAATCAATATGGCCCAGGACAGTTACATAAGCGAAATGGACCCACTTAGCTCCTTATCTCGAAGTGTTCCTTGGTTAACCCCTCTACTGTAAAACAACATTTTCCTGTGTGCGTTTTCTACTGCTTCTTGTCTGTCATCGTCGTTTACCTCCCATTCTTGAAGTCACCAGACGAACGGTTTAGAGGCATGGAAACCGGCAGAAAGGCTGTACCTGGGGCCAATGAATTGGCGCAGGAAAAGATAATTGCAGGTAGGCGTTGCCAAAGTTCCACCAAGCATCGTTTTTATGTACAAAACCGGAAGTTATACTTATGTGATGTAGATCTGGGTATTGTTGCAACAGCAGAAGTATCCGGGGAATGGACAGTAGACAAAGCTGTGAATCAGATACCGACTGGAAAACCTGAAAGTGGCTCGTCGTCTCCTGTGCCGTACTTCCACCTCTTAGAGCGGCTGAAAACAACGAAGAGGGAAGGGTGGCGGAGGTTTGGAATTGTCCAGTAAGCTGTTTCTAGTCTTATGTCGAGATGATACTAAGCTGACCTTCGAAGTGGCGAGTCTATAGCAGACCACATGTACCGCATGTCGCTTATCACAATGTTGGCACCCCCGTCGCTCTCGTCGCAGCTCGACATGACCAGGTGTATGAAGATGTGCCTTATACATGACATGGCCGAATGCCTCGTTGGCGATATTACACCTGTCGATGGTGTACCGAAGCTAGAGAAGAGCCGCAGAGAAGCTACGACCATGGACTATATTGCCAAAACAGTACTTGGCAATGTTGGCGGTGGCGGTCCGGGTCAGGATATGCGCGACATCTGGCAGGAATATGAAGATTCGAAAACGCCAGAAAGCCTCTTCGTGCACGACATTGACAAGATAGAGCTTCTTTTGCAGATGATCGAGTACGAGAAGCGTGGCGATGGCCACATTGATCTCGGGGAATTTGCTTACGTGGCCACCAGAATGACGCTGCCGGAAACGAAGGAATGGGCAGAACAAATCCTTCGAGAGCGTGGCGAGTTTTGGGGTAGCCGCCAGCACGTTCATGGCGACCAAGGCGTTGCTGGCGGCGTTTCTGCTGACCGCGCAGAGATGCAAGATGCATACTACACCCAGGATGGTAGGGCCTGGGAATGCGAGTAGGTAACGGAACCTAAGCGAATTGTAGGGTTAAAGGACATAGATCGGATTACTGGCGGCAGTACTCTGTTCTCATAAATCCAACCCTCACGGGGCATTTTTACACAACGGTAATAAAAGAGAGGTGTTACCAACTGTTTGGTTGAGAGTGTTAAAAGCTGAATATATTAATAATCCATAAATTCACGTGACTTTAACGCTTTAATTGTGACTTGGATTGCTAGGCAACCTGTACAGAATAGAGTATTTGTTTACCACAACTCCACAGGTAAAGAATTTCTATAACAAACGCGACACACTAACAAAGTGGATTTCTTTTACACAGAGATCTGGACTACCAACGGCTGTGTCTTAGTTGATCTGATGCGCAGAGAATGTTCTTGGGTTCAATGGGACATCGTGGCTGTGCCTCGATAGTGTGATCTTACAGCAACACGACCCCCTCTCTACGAGTACGAGTATGCGCCGCCTGCTGCTTAAGAAACTTCCATCGCAAGAGCTAATTATTCCCGTCGAATGGGGTAACGAGAAGATTCAGCGACGTATCACATTTCGTCCCAAATACCAATTAGACTCGTGATCCTACGCAGCCTACTTTGCTGGTGCTCACACGCTCTCCCCTCTGAATAGCCAAAACTTGTAATCACAGCAAACAAGTTTCCGGCATTAACCATACCTTTTCGCGCTTTCTACCGCTACCATGTCCTCACCGAAGTCCGAGTTCCATGTACCGGGCGCATACCACTTCGACAATCAGCCCTGGCTAGTCTCAGCTCTAGGTGCAAATGTCTACCTCCCTCCTGCATCACCGTCGTTATCGAATTCGGGGTTGAATTTGGAAAAGTCTACAGCAAGTTCTTGCTCCGAGAAAGCAGCTCCGTATGGTGAAGAATCTAAGTTTGCGAACACAAAACGGAAACGGCCCGCGGAAGATTCCAGGGAATCAACGCCACTGGCTGAGTGGCAAAGCATGAGCATGGAGAAAGCAGGGAACATGCCTCTGCCCACATACACCAAGGGTGAATCGCTTGAGAAGACGCACGAAGACAGGGCTAGAGAGCTCATTCAATACACACTCGCCGGCCAGATCGAGACATTTGACACATCGGCATCTGGCGCCATGGAGGACAGCACCTACTCAGAAACCGAATATCGAAGAGGTCTTGGCCCCGTGCGTTCGCATGAAACGGTGGCAAGGACAAGGTGTCCCGGGACAAACCTCATTTCTGAACCACAAGCCTTGGAACATTGGACTATCTTGCATGCTCTGGGAAGTGTAGTTGGCAAGGTTTGGGAGTTTTGCAGGGGAGGCGGCTTCCGCGGCTTCCATGCTGGTGGGGGCGTAGGCTACGATTGGGACACAGGAAAGCCAGCGGACGAATGCGACACTTGCTCATATGGGAATGGCGCACCACACACCGATCATCGAATGGCCACAGACTGGCCCGAACTAGGCGAACGAAGACAGAGGAGAAAGAACAGTACAAATTTCAAAAGCAGTGAAGAGAGGCAAAAGAAGGGGGCTGAAACCTCGAGAGGCCGGCGGGCAGGGAAGAGGCGGCAAGTTGGCGTGGCAGGTGAAGAACTTGGACGCAACTGGGTTCTAGTGGAGTCTGACCAAGCACGGAACAACGACCGACAAGTAGCTGGTGCACCGCCATATCGGCGGACAGCGGCTGCCGCAGCTCGCACGCTGGCTCGTAGACCAAGCGCAATAAAGCCGCAAACATCTGATATCGCACTGCGCCGGATAAGCACACCGGTGTCGCGGCTTGGCGGCTCGCCGACACATATCACAGGCGCATGGAATGGACGTGTTTCTCACGCCGGAAGCCCAAGGATGTCGCCGCGTGAGCCAGCAAGTTTTGCCCCTTCACGGTGCTCTAGCCCGTCCTCGCCGCCAGTTTTCGATCACAGCGCATACAGTCAAACCACCAGTCGCATTCCAGTTTCGCCGTTGAGTGGCCGCGCAACCAATCCCTTTGCACGCGCAGCATCACCCGCTCTTGGACTCCGAGCTAAGAGCAAAAACGGCGCTGCACCTGCGTCACCCGCCCTTTCTACTGGCCGACCCAGCAGTGCTCAAAAGTCACACCGGAGGGGCCTCAGCATGACGGCGGCGGTCTCTTTCCCTCGAAAGGGCCTCGGCCATGAAACGTTTGAAGCCTCGGTTGATGCTAGTCCGCGGTTGGACGATGAAGCAAGGCAGCTGGCTGCCCGTAGAGCTGTTGCAGAAATGGATGCCGATGCCAAGATGGAGGCTTTCAATTTGAGATTGCAAGCGATGATTCGTCAGGGTAAAGAGGCCCTTGGCACAGCATTTGAGATAGACGGAGATGGCGAGCAGGAAGGGTGGATGGATGATGACTGATTTCGCTGTTGACATTACTTTTAATTTACATTAAACAAACTGCCTGAGCTTGCTTTCTTACCACATGGAGCAACTAACACACTGATTTATTAAGCTTAGCATAACTGTTTTTCTTCTCCTTTTTTCTTCACGAATCTCTGCTACCTATTTATTCATTTATTCCTTCAACAATGTCAAATGCAACCACTAGGCTCAACAAGATACAAACGAGTTATCCATTTAAAGAGAAACCAGAAAAGAAAGCGGAATATATGGCTTCTTAATTGCTGTGCGGGTTTCATCATCGAGCCGCATTCTTCCATAGGGCTGAGCTCCACCGCGCCGAATTATACACAGATGCAACCTGCAACTTACAGTCTGCTGACCAACTGGCGCATTAACGCCTTTTAAGGTCTGGCGGTTCCGCATTCCCCCAAAAATATCTTCATTCCCAGAGCTAGTGATGGCTAGCACCAGAGCTATTTGAATCTCATGGTTGCCTGGGGCCCCGGCCGAACATTACTGTCCACTTGGGCCCTGAGCACTCTGGTCTCGTTGAGAACGCCCCCCAGTTCTTCCTTCAACCTGGCATCGCGCACGGAGGTCAACATGTCAAGAACTGTGCGCTCTGCGCGGCCCATCAGCTCCACAACCCACTGTGCCATGCTCGCATCTCCCTTTGCACCTCCGAGACCGTTTAGTTCCAGCTCGCGGCACCAGATGCTCACAACTGTATTGATCCATTCCACAACCACCTTTCTCCGGCGTCCAGTGAAAGGCACCTCCTGGGTATCTAGAATTCGTTCCAAAACCCGAACGATCATGGCATGCGACACACGCAACTGCAAGAAAAGAAGTACGGGCCATGCAGGATCGGCACCAATTGATGGGTCTTGTTGTTTTGTCAAGGCATACTCGCATACAAGCGTCAGCAGAACGTCGATCGGAAAGATGAGCGAGCCCAATGATGTGCGGTGCGCAATTGTTTGAATCTGCATGGACACTGCCTCATAGGGCAAGGGTGGCGGCCCGGTAGCGGAGATACTGTTGTCACCCTCTGCATGTCCGTGGCGGGACTCCTCATAGGTAGCAAGCCGTTCTTCGACATCTTCGTGTGTACTATTGATCAGCTGCTTCCAGGTGTCGGAAATGACACGGGGGTTGTGGTAATCTGCGGCATTGAAAATCAGGAGGCAGAGATCGTAGTAGCCAGCCTGATCGGCATATCCGTTGAAAAGCTTTGACAATTTTAGTATAACGCTGAACCTAGCAGTTACGGGAAACAATGGGCAGTATACCTCTGACAAACCAAGCACCGGGCCATCAAGGTCCTTTCGAATCTCTGTTTTCCGGGCAGCAGGAATGCGATTGTCCGCTAGCAACCTCTCCAACAGGTCATCCTGTACGTGGGCGATATCCAGGAGTTCTGTAACTTCATGGTTGAGTTGCTGTTGCTTTTGCCCGCTAGTGCCTACAGTGGACACACTGGCATTGGCTTTTGCTCGGCTGAGAAGCGTGATGCGGTCTTTGATGCAAATATCGAAGTTAGATGCAGCAAGATTGTACTGGACGTTGGCTGCGTCAAAGAACCTGCTGCGGTGCGTATAAAAGCGGCACAGGAGGTCTGCATGGCTAGCATTCACAGAAGCAAGACGCTCTAGGAATGTGACGATATGTGGCGAGTCGATTGCAAGTAGGCGATCCGTCAAACCCTGCTCAATATACCACTCGTACAAGTCAAAATGGAAGACCTCATCATCAGAGTCATTTACGACGCTATAGGCCTCCATTCGCTTTGTTGCGGCGAGCGTGAGCCGACCATCGATAAGCTCAGGTTCTGCAGCCGAGTCGATATCCAGCTGGCCAAGCACGGTATGAATGAGATCATAGCATCGTTTCCGGCTCTCCCATTTCAGCCTCCTCGGGTCGCTTTCCGTCTTTCCGTCGTTGATCCAAGACAATGCTGCGTTGCCTCGGTCTGACTCCCTTGCCACAACAAGACATAGCTGGATTGCGCCTGCATAGTACTTCAGCTGAACGTATTGCTTGACGGCAGCGTGCAAGTTCGAAAAGGATAGGCTCTCAGCAACGCGCTCAAAAAGGTGGAGGCTTTCATTGAGGAGATTGCGTGCGACACTGGGCGAGCTGGCCTGTTCCAGGGCTCTCTGCAGCTGCTCTTGGGCCTTGAAAATCACAACGTCATCGGGGCTGCAGAAGCTACCGCAGCGGCGACGCAGGGCGTCAGCTACCGTCTCAACGTTGGAGCCGCTCTCAATATTGCGATTGACTATGGCTTTCACCAGTAATTTGGCGAGTTGTTTTCCTTCTGGCCTGGAGAAGAGACTTTCATATGTCAAAGAGCGCAGTTCTTGACGGCTAGAATCGTCCATTCTGACGTAGATGTCGGAAACACGCTCGTCAAAAAGCATCAACACAAAGGATATACCTTCGGAAATACTCTCCATTAGCTTTTGCAAAGCATGTAGCGCCTGGTGCTCTGCCTGCAGAGCAATTTCTTCATGTCTGGTGGCGCGGCGAAGGTCTGCAGGCCCTGACAGACCTTGAATAGAGCCCGCGTTGGTCTTTAGAAAAGTGCGTAGTCTCTCAAGGTTTTCCTGGACGATCGTGAGCTTGCTGGTCGGTACTGTAGATTTGACGACAACGCCGGTAGGAGAGAAGTCTCTGGAGACAACTCTGGTGCCCCATAAAGTTCTGATCAGCCGTGTGAGGTACAACACTAGAGCATCATGGCGAGACGAGAGCTTGACCGAGTCCACTGTGATAGTGCTGCTATCCGTCTCGGACACAGTGGGCTGACCGCCGTAATTAACAAAGGCAGCCTTTGCTCGATCCTCCGTGGCCTGGTCAATGGCACGACTTGTACCTGCTCGAAGATCACTTCCTTGGCCGCATGCGACTGCGAGTGTGGTGGAAATAGTCTCGACGCGTCCGTAAAGTTGGATGAATTTTCGAATTTCTTTGTCAAACATGTCGTCACTGCCAAAAGATCGAATGACAGTCGCAAAAATGTCAACAAGACGACGTCTTCGAATGATATGAATACCATCGTTCGTCATGATCGCAAACTCGCTAGGTGGAGAGTCGAACTGTACAGCTAGCTCATTGCCAAAACCCAAGGGTTGCTTTGCCGCCGCGAAAGGCCTAGTCACGAGGCCAACATCAAGAGCGTCTTGTGCTTTTCCAAGCGAAATCCAGTTCCCATGCTCGTAGTATTTCAGGGCAGAGGCAGGAGTTGTCATCTGAATCTTCCCGGTTTCTGGTGCTGAGACAAAAAGTCTTACTTCCTGCCCACCGATAAAGTCGAAGAAGAACCCCGGTGCGATCCGGCAACCCTTTATTGAAGGGTCCAGAGCCCGAGATTGTAGGTCCACCACGACATCTGCTGATCCGCCAAGGCGCGACATCCCACCAGTCGATACAGACTGGTCCCTTGGAGGGAATTTGACGAACTGTACCTGCATGGACTGAGGTGCGGTGTTCGAGGAATTCATAATATAAGAGGCCGAGCTCGTTGCACTGAGAAAAAGGCGACAACCAGTGCTCGTCAGCGCCATCAGATGGAGTTTCGAAGCCTCTTGCGCAGAAATGGGGCTTATGGCGATAATGGAAACACGGTCTGTCAGAAGCGGCGACGAGTTGATCATGTGTGTGATGTCCCGAAGACAGTGGTTTTTTTCTTTCTCGATGACCTTGGTAAGTTTGTCCGGACCCTCGATGTGGTATGTGCGTACGGTAGACTTATTCGAGAGCGTGTACAGCAAGTTTCTTGAATCATCAATGACCATTTGCACGAGATATTCCGAGGTTCTCTGCGACCAAAAATCGAGGTTGACTGGCAAGACTGGCACAACAGATGACCAACCAGGATGGCTGTGGTTGCACCTCCCCACACGGTTGGAAAACCACTTCTCTTCCTGCTGGTAGTATATCTCGTGTATGTCTGTATCGTTTCGACCACCAAGAAAGATGCGGCCTGACGACGTGCCCACAATGAAGGCCACATTGGCGCCGCCACGGTGTATGGACATTTTGGTCTGGTACAATGAGACGGCCTTGGAGCCCGCAGAGGTGTTCGCAGCCTCAACGCCAAGAAGAATGATGTCAACCTCCGTGGCGACTACCAATACGTGGCTGATATCCTTAACAAAGACACCCGGCTTAGGGCGCACAAGGCCAACTGCCGTAATGGCGTGTGGCTGGTCTTCGAAGCCTATAAGCTCTGGATTGGGCTGCGTGAAGTCCCATAGGAAGAGGCTGCTGTCGATACAAGCATACGCATGGTTTATTTCTGGGAAGAGTCCCATAATCGTGACAAGCTGAGACACGTTGTATCGTTCGAAAATTTGTTCGGGGATAGGATATGTCTGAACCTTGTGGAAAGGTGCCCGTGGCGATTCAGCGCCATGGATGTCATATTCCGAGGATGCGCCAGCTAAGTTCAAGAAGGTATACATTAGTATTCTTGCATCATGCATATAGAGGCGGAATATAAAGTAGAAGAAATGTCGATGCAAGGCGTGAAGTGGACGGGCTGGGGACTTACGCCGACAGTATGAATCAAGGTCTGGGTAGCTCTCATCGAGTTGTAGAACTCTGTTCACCGACCCGGCGGCTTTGAGAATGGGGGAAAGAGATGGCGGAGCAGGAAGAGCTGCGACAGGATCTAGTTGATGCTGACTGGGTGGTTGGCTGCGCAGCCGGTGTAGAACAGGGCCATTGGCGTCCGGCGTCGACGCCGGGTCGAAAAATGACCGACCAGCGTCAATTCTGGATGATTTGGCGGGAGTTGCGAAAAACGCACCCGGGATCGGACGACCAGGAGTTGCTGCCATCCTGACATGCGATGCTTTTTAAAAAATATCAAGCGGAGCGTTGAGTGGCTTTTGAACTGGGGAAAGCGTGTCCAAGGTAGCTGGCAGGAATGCCCGACCGAGAGCGTTGCTCGACACTCAGGGAAGGCGTGCTTTTGTTCGAATAGGATTATGCAGACGCAATTTGCGGTAGGAAAAAAGGACGACGTGCCTGATGGCTCTGTTCTAAGAAATGGGCTTGTGGTGCGTCCCAGGTCTGTTTCTGTAGCTTCTGAAATTTTAAAGTAGCGAAGGTTTGTACTTTTTGAGCGTGAGCGCGACGTTGTCGCGAAAATGCGCTAGACCCAAAGGGGGCATTTCCTTTGTGGGTATGTTTGTAATAGTACCAAACCCAAACCCAAGACTCTGTTCTCTTTATATATATAAAAAAGGCTGCTTTGCTGCTTTGCAACCCCAGTAATGTGTATTAAATAATACTCTTAGTGAAACTGTGCACATGAGCGAAAACCCCCTCTGCAGGCCGATAAAGCACCCTTCTCCAGTCTCCACATGTTTTCCGCCGCCATTGTGGAATACGGAACCACAGTCTACTGGGCTTTCTTGGCGTCGCGGGATGCCTTCCGCAGAGCCCTGTTGCGGATGCCTTCGTGCATCTTCAGGTTGTACCAGATGCCAATGCTGCTTCCCACACCTATGGTGTTCTCTATAACCCATTGCATAATAGCATGCGTCCAGAACGGCGTGTATGTGAAGGCGAAGGCTTGTGAACCAAGGCTGATCTTTCCAAGAGCGGACCGCACGAATGCATCTGGCTTTGGTATCAACAAGCTTGAGCGGCGCACCTTGCTCATTGCTGACACGACCAGGTAGCTCAGCACGAGGTATGCATCCACGCCATTTGGTTTGAGCTCGGCAGCTAACGACGAGTTCCACTGTTGCAAAAAAGCTTTGCTGCCACTGTAAGTTGCAAGATAAGGTGTCGGCATCCAGCCTCCAAACGACCCCATAGTTAAGATCAGCCCGCGTTTGCGTTGAACCATTCCCGGAGCGATGGCTCGTGTTGTTTTTAAAGTGCCCAAGCAGTTGATCGTCACGATATCCTGGAGCTCGTCCTTCGCAGTCTGAAGGAATGGAACAGGAATACTATGGCTTTGTCCAACGTTGTTGATCAGTATAGAAATGTCCAGCCCGCTGACAAGCTGCGCCAGTTTATCGTAGTCTGCATCATCATTTTTGGAAAAATCCATAGCGAAAATCTTCGTTTGCAGGCCAGAAGAGGCATGCTGTTCCTCGAGTTGCTTTGCAAGGATTTCGAGTTTGGACTGGGTACGGGATACTAGGACGATATTGAAGCCTTTCGAAGCCAACTGTGTGGCAAACTCTTTGCCGAGGCCGTCGGAAGCACCTGTAACAACAGCCCACGTCCCCTTTCCGCCATACTTCCGCAGCTGAAACCAAATTTGTTAGCTGCTTGAAACGAAACAAGAGACCTAGGTGCTTTTATTGTTTGTGTCTGGTTCTTCTCACGTTTGTTCCACTGAGGAAAAATAATTGGATAAAAAAGCTGAAGTTCGCGAGGAGTTTGCTTCCTAGGAACATAGCGCCAATGAGTGCAAATATACCTTGCACAGGCCAGGGTATCGTGGCGATAAAGTCTTTAGCAGCCTCCATCTTTGCGGTGTGGATGCTGGATTGTAGAATTTGGGATGCTGGGATTCTACTGAGTGGGATGTTGGGATACTAGGATGAGGATATGGTTGAGTTACGGTGACTGGTTTGGTGAGGTGGGGAGAAGTTGGATTGATGTGACGATTACGTAACCGTACACACCCCTTAAATCGCGTCTCTAGCTGCTTACAACATACATAACACATTTCTCTACGTGACAGTGCCAATCCGTGATTTATACCCAGACTGCAGCGACGAGAGACTTTGCAAATCAAAATGGACAATTTGATCTCTTATCTTCCTCCTGCTAACGAGGGTCTTCTGCCCTACTATCTCTTTCTGGTAAGTTATCGAAGAGTTTATGTGCTTGGATGCTTGTCTGACTGGTGGGACATCACGGGCAGGTCGGTGTTGTTTCTGTCGGCAACTCTATCCAGAATCTCGTCACATTGCACTACACCCGGCGCATCTACAATGGCACATTCGTCACAAATCCATCGCTATCACAACAGACAGGTGCCAGAAACCATGCAGACAGCGTCAACAAGCTTATTCCCGCATTGAACACAGGCAAGAGCACCGACAAGGCACAAGATCAAGTAACACCACTCACAGCGAGAGTGTTTGGGGTTTGGACAATGCTGGCTGGCATCATACGCATATACACAGCGCGGGACGTTCACAACCAGGCGCTGTATGACCTAAGTCTTATTACACACGTGGTAGCGGCGCTACACTTTAGCAGTGAACTGCTCGTTTTCAGAACATTGAAGTTGACCGGCCCTCAATTTTTTCCCCTGGTGGCCGGGTTCGGCGGTACAATTTGGATGACGCTTCAGCATGGTTACTATGCCTCCCAAGTAAAGAGTGTTTTCTACTAGACTTGCAGACACATTTTAGCAGAAGAAAGAGAACCAAATAAAATGTACGGGGTGTAACAAACAAAAATATGGATCATGGCAATTGACAAGTGGCATACGCTTCAAAGGGTTTTTAAAAATCCTTCCGATACAGCTGGCCTCCGCAGTCCCTCAGTCGTGCCGCAGCCTGTTCGGGAGTGATGTCTCGTTGCGGTTCGGCCATCAGCTCATAGCCGACAAGAAATTTGCGAACTGTGGCAGAACGAAGAAGTGGGGGGTAGAAATGCATGTGGAACCAGCTGCTTTCTGCTTCTTTCTCGGAACATTTCAGCGGAGCCTGGTGGATGCCGGAGCCTGTGGTTATGTTATTTAGCAACGCATCTCAGCTGCGGCAGTGCTGCACTGGTAGGCTTACTATAGGGAAAGCTCGTCTCGAACAGGTTGTCATATCGCCTAGCAACTTCCTGGATCGCATCTGCGAAGAAGAATTGCTCCTTCGTAGTTAAGTCGACTATCGCTCGGACATGCCTCGTGGCAATAATCATGACTTCAAATGGCCATATAGCCCACCAAGGGCAAACAACGAGAAAGGCATCATTTCTATACACGACACGTTCACCCTTCTCCAACTCCAGTTGGACGTAGTCGCCAAGCAGGTGCCGGCCACCATTTGTAGAAAGGTAGTTGCGCATCTGGACAAGCTCCTTTTCGGGTTCTTGGGGCAGACTGGATGTGGCCCATACCTGGCAGTGCGGATGCGGATTGGAACAGCCCATAGCACTGCCCTTGTTTTCAAAGATTTGCATGTATCGTAGCTGGTCATTGTGGGTGGGTACCACACTGCACTTTGATGATAGGGTTGTCTTCAAAAAAGTATAGGCGGCTGGGAAAATGGGACTGGAAGGCGAAACATGGCTCGCATAGATCTGAGACCAGGCGAGAACGATGGGCAAGATATCTTTAGCTGGCATATCCGCGAGTGTCAAGTGATGCTTTGGAGAGAATGTCAGGACATAGCATCTGCCTGTCGTAGGTTCTGCACGCAGCAGCGAAGCTTCAAGACCTTCGTTGTTGTCAGTCAAATTACTCTACCTTCAAAACAGAGCGGGAATGGAATGGCGTACTGTTTTCGACCTCGGAATTGTAGACCTCCTGATCCGCTTTCACGGCGCTGTAATCATTTACGAAGGCAAAAGTGCTGTTGTAATCGGGATTCACATCTCCCTGCGCCCTAGTGTTCCTAGGGCAGAGATAGCACTTCGGTTCGTACTCCGGCAGTGTGTTCTTCATAGCGACTTCCTGTTGGCCCCTTGAAAGATTGAACTGTCAGTTTCCCAATCGTCGACGCTAGATAAGCGAGGGGGCACTAACTGCCATGGACGCTTAGTCCTATGAGGAGAGACGAGCAACCATGAGCCATTTAGAGGGTTGTACCGGCGATGAGATATGTCGTTGAGTATATTGGCAGACATTTTGTATTGGTGAAAAACGTGGCAATTTGGGTTTATGTTTGGCGTGACATTCCTGTCTAGCATACGAGGTTTTAATTCTTTGCGCGGGGTAATAGTGTTCGGGCCAACAGTAAGCTTTCGTCCAAACATAGCATACAATAGGGTTTTCTGTTTAAAGACAGAGAGGAAGAGGGGACAGAAATCAGACCAAACAAGATAAGGCTCTTACATATTGTAGATCGGCGTCTTGCCTATTATACAGATGCTTGATTGCCAATATGATGCCTTACAATATTGATTCGGCTGATTGCACAGACACAGATTGGGACTAATTTAGGTGAGCACCTGCACGTGATACCCGTGACCAGGTCTGTTATTCATTCTGTAGGCCATACCAGAGTGCTGACAGCTTTGGTTTTTGACCAGAAATATTAAATACATCACAGATAGGCTTTATCAACACAACACAATCACTTAAACAGCTCCCCGCAGGCTTCTAGTAAACAAGTTTCATTCAAGTCACAAATTGCAGGCGAACAATGAGATACAGGCTGTGTTAATAGGTATAGCTAAGAAAACAAAAAGGGTTATTACGTAACGCAGCATAGAACTTAAAAAAACTCTTACCTATGCTTTGAAACAGACGTCCAGGGAAAGTTATAAGTTCCCAAGCCTGCCTGTGTGGTAACCCATTTTGGTATAAAATACCACACATTACTAGCTACTTGAGCCCCGGCATAAGATACGCTTAAGGCTGCTGCTGCTTACCCATATAAGTGTGTTAGGTAGGGTAGGGGGCTAGTAGAGTGCGCTGCTAAGTCTTCTCTCACTAGTTAGTGACCCGATATATATTTATGCCAAGTCCGTAGTTTAGCAGGGCTGCCTTTGTAGATTGTACGGCAAAAGAATGCGGCCCGGTTTTTAGCTTACAAAAATATTATGCATTACTTGATTAAAGTTGACAACGGCAGCATATTGCGTTGTGGTTCTTCAAGCTTATATGTAATAATAACCGCTTGACTGAAAATAAAATACCGTTCTATGCACTGAAAAAAGTGTATTGATTATGAGGATTTATATATACAATTTAACGATTTGAAAGAGGAAGAAAGCCGTAGGCTTTCGGCTTTCTTTTAGTATATTTTAATAGGATCTGCCAGATTCGAACTGATAATTTGGCGATTAAAAGTCACATGCACTACCATTATACAAAGATCCCTTACCTTTAAGAAACCTACAAGACGACGTAATAGAATACTTAATGGTAATTCACATACTCCTCCGGAACCGACGGCCACTGATCAACAGCATCTTGAATAGCCATCATCATGCCTCCCAGCTGATGACTCTGGATATGACAATGCAAAAGCCATGCTCCTGGGTTAGTGACATGGTATCGGACCGCCATCCATACAACTTCAGTTGTTGCTACCGGCGTAGCGATAGTGTCTCGTTTCGGTGGGTCGACAAGATTGAAGCTTTCTGGGATATACTGCATAGCCTCTGCAACGCTCGAATAATTGAACTCCCCCACACCCGAGCCTATCAGCCACATCTTTGTCGAGTGCTTGTGAATTGGATGAGGGGGCATAGGGAAAGTAGCAGTCATAAAAATTAAGTCTACCCAATCGTCGTAGCGGGTAGAAATCGTAACGTTGTTATGAATGTACGGCTCTGGGTCGAAGAGCAAAGGGTTGTCGTTCTCCAATTCCATTGGATAGATTGTATCATTGAGAGCCCAATTATAGCTGGACCCTGTCACCTTAATCTCCATCTTGAATGTCGCGTTCGCAGTCGGGCTGACAGTGTCCGGGGGGTATGCTTTCATGGCTGATTGATCAAAAAAGACAACGCTGGCAGTAGTGTTCACACCGACATCATTGATGTAAGCTTCAGAGCTAGTATTGGCGACGACCCCTCCTTCAACAATTGACAGTACACCATAGCCGGCAAGCATCTGTGCAGCAGCAGTTGACGCCATTCGCATAGTGTAGTTGCCGGGAGCGTCAATTTTGACTAGGATGGAATACCGATCTCCATTTGTTACCGTAATAGCCTCCACAAGCTGTGGCTCGATATAGGAACCATCGACAGCATAAATGTACACCGGATGGCCATCGATAGAGAATGAGCCTGTGACGAGGCCGAATGTTCCAATGATATCGAGTGCGAGCCATTGCACAGGAGTGCAGGACGATTTTCTCACTTCAATGACCTCTGTTGAGCCATTTGTAGGGGTGCAGACATCGAAAATTTCGGAAGGGACGGCGGAAACATTGGTGGCTGTTCCAGTAGCCAGAACGTTTGCGATAATGTTTGCAGACAGGCATCTGTACTGCTTATTAGAAAGAAAGAAAGATCATAATCTAAATAGACATGAACTGCCAACATACCCTTTGGCAGTTAGTTGCGTCTCATTCCCTAGTTGAAGGTATTCCTCTTGTACGGCGTTTAAGAGCGAGTCCATTTTAGCCTGCGACCAGCATTGAACGGACCCTTTCCCATTGAACAAAATGGAATCGTAACATGGCGTCTCAATGCCGGCAGCAACTTCGACACTCCATCCGAATTCAGATGTCACATGGCGAAAGTCAGATAGGATTAGTGGCCTAACGCTTTGCTCGGCACGAATCATAGCAGAAACGGTGGCGGGGTCGTTGGAAATGAGACTGAATGGCTTGGGCTGGTCTTCCTTTGGGTGGATAATTATTGGGCCGTACAAGCCATCGTCAATTTGGCCTCGTTGGTGCGAGTGATACCAGTAGCTGCCATACTGTGTTGCCTTCCACTTGTATAGAAAGCTCCCCCCTGTCCGGATCTGCCTCTGGGTGAGGCCTGGCGTTCCATCAGCCCAAGGCGTGTTCTCCATCTCAATACCTATAGAAATGTGTTAGTTTCTCTCTCGCGAATTTTGTGGTGACTAAACGATATGAACGAACCATGGAAATGAATCGTGGTGTTGTACGGCATTTCGTTATGGACTAAGATCTCCACAACATCACCTTGGTTGATCTCTAGCAATGGGCCGGGGAACTGCCCATTCACTAAGGCCATCTCTCTTTCGAAACCATCCGGCGCATTTTCTTTCCACGTGAGAGTCAGTTCGAAAGGCCTGTACTCGCAGCCATGATCCGGAACAACGTCTGCAAACGCTGACCGCGAACAGAACAACGTGCTCAGGAGAGCTCCTAAGCCAAGTAATGAGTGCATTCTGAATATGATCAGACTTAAGAGAAGTACTCGGAAGCCAGTGGTGGATTTTCTCGACGTAGTTCAAGAGAGACAAGGTTGGGGGCGGTATCATATACGGGTATATATACACTATTCTCATGGATGTAAATAAAAACTACGAGTACTGTGCTCTTTTAGATTATTGGATCCGATCTCCCTACTTCGTGAGCTTGCACCAGACGGCATCGTAATCTTCCGAGAACCTTGTAAATAGCGGAGGTGGCATTTCAGCTAAACAGAAGTCTCATTTTTATTGGGACTCGTGTCTTTCAGCAAGCAACATACCGAGGCTTAACTTTGGTAGGCTAGCTTGACCTCACAGAAATGGTTAGCCTAAAGAATCCCAACTGAGCTGAACGAAATTATCACGACCATGTCTTAATTCATACTCGCTTATTTTGATAACATACGACAACCCTTCGTGCATTTTGACTAGTGCTATCATATTCCTGTTGCAAGGTCTGTCAAACTCTTGGCTAAAAATCGCATCTCATTTGCCGAATAGCGACACTAACAGCATTGATTGAGCTGTGTAGGACTGTATGCCGTTTCGCAGCTGACGTTGCATCGGGCGTGTTTTAGCGAATCCATAAAGTATCGAAGTTTTTTTAAGCAGCTTGTTTTTACCCGCCTAAAGTAGCAGCTGAGACTCATATTACAAATATAACAGGGGGTAAACAGCACCCTCTGCACTTTGCTAAAGCAAGGGAATCGTTTACACAGTACACTTAACTGCGCAAGAGCCTTACCTTTGATTGGTCGAAAAAGTGGAGAACACATGTCTATATAAAAATGAACAGGCGCCCTCCTAGTTCTTATAATTTCCCATACACGATGCCCCACTTTTAACCCCCACTTCTCCGCGTTATTATCCCCCCTATTTTAACGTCCACCACTACGACTTCCTCGTTTGTAAAACTTCGTTCCTTCCTCCCTTACTGTCTTAATGCATCGTACCTTCTTCTCTCACGCCTATTCTAGCCAGACACATAGCCTTATAAGGCTGTTTAACGCCCGTAATTTTAACAATTCTCTCAAAGGCAAATGCTTTTAAAAGGATTAGTAGTTAAATGGCATAACGTATAGCTCGTTTTTACAATTTTACGGGTTTAAATCCCGTTTAAATTAAAAGGGCCGGTGTTCTAGTTGTTAGGATATATAATTTAGGCGACCAAAGGTTGCGGTTTCGATCTTTACCCGGTCCATTTTTTACGTTTTACTTGTTTTATCCTTTATTATAAACATACAAATAATATGTCTTTATTAACAACAGGTAAATACGTAGTCTTTTACACTATAGGCTCTATAAGGGTTAAATTAGTTGTTATATTAAACTAGAATTAAATACATTTAAGTATTATAACCACAAGTTTCCTAAGTGATAAACCGGTGTTGTCAAGGTGTTTATGTTAGCAGAACAACTGTGTGTTTAA